>VWYI01020577.1:0-31893 GCA_013399455.1 Anthoscopus minutus
AATATAAAAAGACCAAAGAGAATGGAGACTCTGTAAATTCTGAGTAAATCTACTGAGATTAGACTGCAGGCAGCAGTGACTTCTAAGGTAGTATAAATGGGTAAAAGGAATAAAAATATTTAATCTCTGAATGCTCCATATCCAGTGTGGATAGTCTGGTATCAGGATATTCATGATACACTTGGTTCACAAACAGTCTTGAACATATTAACACCCACTGTATACCTGGCAGCCTAATGCAAGCTGAATTGAACATTTTTGCACCAGTACTCTGGTTTCAGCTAGGAGGAGTTAATTCCTGCTCAGTAGAGATTACAGCACTGTGTTTTGGATTCGGAATGAGAAAGGTGTTGAAAATACACTGATATTTTGGTTCTTTGTGGAGTCATGTCTATTCCAAGTCAAGGACTTTTTTCTTCTCTCGTGCCTTGCCAGTGAGGAGGTTCACAAAAGAAACTGAGAGGAAACACAGTTGGGACAGGTGGCGCAAACTGATGAAAGGGATGTTCTACACCATAGAATGTCAAGCCTGATATATACACTGGAGGAGTTATCTGGAAATGTGGCCAATCTGGGTTCAGGAAGGGGGATCTGGCATGAGTCAGCAGGTGATGATCAACTGCATTGTGCATCAGTTGTTTTTCCCTTTATGTTGTCATTATTATAATCTACCATTATTGTAATATTTATTTTCTTTTCAATTATTAAACAGTTCTTATGTCAATCTACAAGTTTTACTTTATTTAAGAGTTTATTCTCCTCCCGATTCTACCATGGGGAGAGGGCAGAGAGATGTGGGTTGAGCAAGAGTCTGCATGGTGCCTAATTTCCAGCTGGGCTTGAAACACAGTAATCAGGTTCTGTTCTGGCTGGTTTTGTCCTTGGTAACGTTTGTAAACTCCCAGAAGTGAACGTAAATCTTGGCTTAACTTTAGGATTTAGTTCTATAATGTCACCAAAACATTCATTCCTAAGCAGTAGTCCATTCTCCATACCAAAGTATTTGTGGGCATGTCTTAAAAAAGTTTGATGCAAAAGGGCTTTCTTGGAGATGTTGGAATATTGTATTGGTTTTAGATTTCTTATCAAACCATAGCCTTAAAATTCTAAAATTTCTGTTACATTTATGAATCCACACAGTAATTACTTGCACATTTAACTGTACTTTCCAAATAAAATACATGCAAGAAATCCCCAGACACAGGAAGTTCATAAGGAATAATTATGAGCTCAATAGGACCCAAAAAAGAGGCAGTTGTGATTTGCTTTATTTCCTTTTCTTATTGTGTCATTTGAGCTTATTATCCTCTGAGACCATCCCCACTGTGTGCTCTAAAGGAGTTGTAACAACCAACTGGAAAGTGTGAATCAGAATTTATTTCACAGTATGCATAGAAAAATAAAGAATCTAGACAAGGTCTAAGTTGCTCCAAGGACTACATATTCCAAACCAGATCATAAAACTGTAATTTTTCCCAAAAGCTCAAAAACAGCACAGTGCATGTCCTTTGATAGACCTCAGAGACATAGAAATTAAAAGATAAACCAGGTGCCAAAGCATAGAAAAGCACGTGGTAATTCCCATAGTTTGTAACTACTGAATATTGTTGCTGGCAAACCAATAATTCTACAAGATTGCTGCACCTGCACCCCTCACTCATATCAAAAATAAGTTTTCTTCACACTGGTAAAGTAGTGAGCCACACTTTTGAAAACCACTATTGAAATCTATTTTGAAATTCATTTGAAATACAGGGCTGAGCTCTCTCAGGCCGCACCCCAAAGCCTGAGTGAGGGAGGGTACAACACCAGGATGGCCCCACTCAGTCCCTCTGCAGTTCACATGGAGGTAACCAGGACAGCACAGTACCCCGAGGGCTGCTCTTGGTACCAAACTGCTTTTGCTGCCTTTTCTCTTGTATCCTTCCCAAGCACACACATAAAACCACAATTAGTTCTTAGCCTCGCTAATGCTCTCCTAATGTCATCATCTTGCTGTCACATCCATGACTCCAGCACTAAAAATCAGACTAATATAATTAATAAGTGATTAAGTTTATTTTAGAACTTCAGACATTACAGCTAGGCTCATGTAATTAAAACATTCACAGTAGTTTTGTTACACTGACTACAAACTTAACAGCATTTAAAACATTTACCTTCTCTAGATATTTAAGACTTAACTTGCAGAAGTAATAACTACAGTATCATTTCCTCTTTTGACTATACAGAAATAATTAATATTTATATCTAGGGAAGATGTAGTGATGAAAAAGTGAAGCATGGAAAAGAAGGAATGAAGTTATCGAATGTGGTCCATGAAGGAAGGGGTTAAATATCTGTACTGAAAAAGAAAGAATCAAGATTATCAAATAGGTGAAGGGCTGATGTGAAAGACGGGTTTTTAATCTAGTGAAAGACATCCATATGCATGGCAGGGGAGTTTAACTACATGATCCTAAAGGGCCCTTTCTGTAGCCTTTTGTGATGCTACTGAACAATGAAAGGCAAGAAAAATGTGTATGAGAGAATTAATACTTTGCGTGACACACAAACTAAAAAATTAAATTATATTCGGTAAAAGGTTTAAGGCAAAGAAAGAAATGACTACATAAATAAGTTGTGAGACATAACTTCAGTTTCTACAGATAAAATAGATGGTTACTCCAGGTTTTGCAGCACGAGAGTTCTTAAAATTTAAATGATCTTTATGTTACCTATACTGGGAGGAGAGCACAACTTTCACTGCTGTTGCAACAACCTCAACTGCAGTTACTAAAGATGCATAACACTATACTATTTTAAACACATTATTCAAATTCAGGTCATGTTTCGTCATCCTTGATATCTTCAAAACTTCATTGCAAAAAGTTTGGCAGGGTGTGACTGCTTTTGAGAGCCTTAGTAACCATTTAATGGCTCGGTTAGGATGACGCATGACAGAGGAGTGTCATGTATACACCGTGCATACAACTGAAACTTGTGCATACAGCTGGAAACAGTTCATACACAGAAGAAGAAAGTGAGGTAGGGAGGAAATTAAGTAGTGGTTTTATGATGAAATCAAGTAATAATGAAATGAATCCATGAAAAATAATAGAAACACGTTTTGAAGAGAAGCTACATAGCTGTGCATGCTGACACATAGTGCACAGACACAAAAACATGCTTCCAATATTCAGATCACAGAATTTTATCATATGTTCATCCATTCCCCATCTCATCAAAATTTTTGAGAACCAAACCATTGATCTGCAAAAGCTATTTTAAGTAATACTATTTATTTTAAAATGTATCGCTTAAGCCTTTATCCAGTAATTCAATTTTATATTACTAATACTGAAAGAATTCTAAAATAGTACACTTTTGGTTTAAATCCATATTTTCTCCAGTCACAGCAATAGAATTATTTCAAGTTATTTCTGACTAAATGAGGCAAAAGCATCTTGGCTATAAACTAAGACCAACAGGGGTGCAAAAGGATGAACAACAAAGTGAGGAAGCAGTGGAGCAGATGGACAAACAAAAGCTGTCTGGGGGACCAGAGTCCTCGTAATCTGTTGTGTTCAGGTGGGGAACTCCACAGTAATCATCAGCACAGGACTAAAAATGAGCTCACCTCAAGCATGTCCACCTAAGGATGTGCCTACAGGATAGCATTGTGGGGAAAACTCTCTTGCCTTTCCCAGGAAATCAGCACAGAGTGCCTCTCTGAAGTGCCTGTACACACAAACAGCAAGACAAACAAGCAGGAGGAGCTGGACATCTTGGTTGTTCCCAGAAGGTTTCTGGAGGGCACTCATGGTAACTTGACAGAGATGGCAAACAATCTGAGAAGGGCAAGTGCCCTTTTGAGCTTCACAACATCTCAAAAAAATACTAGTTGGGGGTAATCTTGGCAGCAGTGACCAAGTCTGATCACCACACAACATGCACTTCCTCTTTCCTCGGGGTAACCTTTTATGGAGAAATGATATATGTATTTTACATATAAGTCACTGAAGAAAGAGAATGTACCTAAGTACAATTCTCCACACAAATACAAGCAGACCTTGCCTGTGCTCTGCAGCAACAAGCAGCCCAGCAGCTGTATGAACAAAAAGAAAAGAACCTGACATAGCCAGACTAGCTGCTTTTTTCAGCTGGGGATTAGGTCTGCGCTCCATGTGCAGCCCTAAGGCAGTGGGGGCATAGCTCACATTCATCTGCAAAGGACAAAATACCTCTACTATCAGTAACTTGGTAAAGATTGTGAAACAAATAAAGAAAAAGCAATAAATTTAATCCACACTTCACATGGATAGACTATACGTCAAACCTCTTTTCCTTCTTGTGGCGTCCATCAGTACTTACAAACATCATCTCATGTATTGAAGCAACCTAATTTTTGGGTCTAGGGCACATGGACTACAAAGACTTAGACAATCAACTTGAATTCAAAAAAGGTCTGCCATAATTTAATAAATAAATAAATAAATAAATGAAATAAAATGTAGAAAACATCTCAATTTTTTTATTTGTCATCATTTCTTCCACTTCTACTGGACAAGAGGTATCTTTAACATCAACCTCAACAGCTCAGGCGCCAAAAAGACTTTTTAGATTCAATAATCCTTCTTTCAAGACATACACACAAATGTGACACACACACAACACAAAGACTCCATTTTAAATTGATTTTAGATTCCTATAAATTCCACTCACATTATTCATATTTGATTACTTTCTGACCACTCTAGACTTCCTTTACTGTTGCTTTAAGCTGCAAGATAGTGAAGCTGTTGTCTGTACATCCTCGAGTAGAACATTGCTTATGTTTTCTCCTGTACGTCCTGGCTTTGAATCTCCAGATTTGAGGTTTACTTTTTCTTGCATATATTGTAATTGACTTTTAAGCATATATTATACTTGTAGCCTATCAGTTAAAAAAAAATTCTTATTTTGAAGTTCAATGTTCAGTTCATTACGTAAGCTATATGATCAAGTGATATTGTTAAGTAACAGTGCAAAGAATAAAATAAAACCTACTAAAAATGGTTTGCTTATACTGCAGCGCATGTTACCATGGAATTAATTTTTATTTCAGTCATAATAAAGAATTATTCCCAAGGCAGTTAAGGGCTTATAAAATTAATAAATTCTTTTCTACTTGTCAACAGAGCCTCTCACCTAATAGCATGCAAATTCCTTTTTGGATTTAATTTTGGTTCATAACCTCTTTTAGTCAATTAAATGTAATTGAACTAAGAGTGATGGCAATACAGGAATGCTTGCTCCCATAGGAAGTTAAATGAGATGATAAATCCCTACCATAATATATGTCAATTCCTCCAAATTTTTGATTCATGGTTTCACAGCTATTATTACATGCAGGATTTTATATTATTTTTATTGTACAATGCAATTCAATCCAAATATTTACAGCTGGTCTTCTCAATAGTTCCATTTAAAAGTGTGCTATCTTCTGTCTGAGCATCAGCTTCAGTAAATATTTTTTTCCTCTCTGTGCCTCTCTGCTTTTCCAAATGTAACCTACTCTTCTTTCCTTTCAAACTCTCATTGCCCTATCTGGCTTCTAGCTGTTGATAATACATCCTTGAATTCAGCTAAGGTCTCAACCCTTAACAGGAAAAGGAACTCTTCTCTGCCCTCCAGAATTCAAATTGTGACATTGCCAGTAAGTATCCCTCATGTCACTGATTTTTCAGGTAAGGACTCTAACTGGCATCCTCAAATCAAGTACAATAATTTGTTTGTAAACTACACAGAAATATCTTCCAAGCAACATCTCAAAATTAATACAGCTACTGGTAGACAGATGGTTGAGCTCTGTTCCAACTCAGTTATTTATGATTTTGAGTTTATGTAGATTGATTTCTGCAGTTTCTTTTAGGTGCCTGAAAAAAATAAAAATCTGTTACAGACAGGTGATGAGCCAGCTAATGAACACTATGGAACACATGTACTGCTTCAGAAAGAGAGTGAAAAAATTGCCAGAAAGAAATACCATACGAATATTATGATGATTCCTTTTTTTTATTTGTATTATTAATGGAGGGCTTGCTCTCTCTTAAGTAAAAATAACTGTCTAGTACTGGTAATGAATCCTCTTGAGAGATTCTAGCTTGAGACCTGAACTGAAATTATCATTTCAGTTTAGGCCTCGAGGTAGAAGTTTTCCACTTTCTTTGTGCTAATTCAGGCCCTTTTATAAATGTATGAAGACATTGTTGCCACTACCTTCTTCCACAACTGAACCACACCACAAGCTTCTTCTATCCAAACTATTAATGAGACGTGCCTTAAAAAAGAAAAGGAGCATAAAGGAGAGGGAGTGGAAACAGCAACTTGGTACACCTGGACAAAAAATCATGCACTTCACACATTTCCCAAAAACTGCATATACATACACAGTCTTCAGAGAGTTTGTGCTCATTTCCAGAAGAATTATCTCAATATGACCATATCAAAAGACGAAACAAGTAAGTGCATACAGTATTTTACATACATTTAATATTTTTTAAAAAGGTATTTTAAAATTTAGTATTTTTCTAGTATAAAATAAATATGCATCATGATGCATAATTTCAAAGAAATCCAGGCTCAAGCTCAAGATGTAGTTACCAAAAAATGAGTTTCCATAAAATAAACTCAATGAATATTGTATTTCTTATTTAGAGCTGAGCACCTACTCCTATTAACAATTTTCCGCTTTCTGCTCCCTCTATTGAAAAAGGAGGCTTTTGTTTGGTTGGGGTTTTTTTACTTTTTTAAAATTTCAATTCTATTGTATTTAAAGTAAGTTGTGAGATACCAAATATTAAGTATTAAATCGTTTATATACTATAAAAACAACGTGAGTTTCTTTTAATTCAGAATTATGAAAATTAAATGGAAGGCTATTTTATTTCAAGCTTAGTTTTGGGTTGTATTGGTAAAATTGAGTTAAAGAATTCTGAATTTCAACCAGTCACAATCATTTTATGCGACAAAGGTAACAACATTTTTGCAGCAACACAGTGTCTCCACAACAAAAGTGAAATACTCTGGCAGGACAACAAGTTCTATGAGTAATTCTGCATACTAAAAACCTGACTATTTCAAATTTTCTTTAATGATTTTTCCAAACAGGCATCATTCAATTTTACAATGCTACACCTTCCACTGCCAGACACAGAGAGACCCAGGACTCCTTGTTTTCTGCCCTGTTTCACAAGGAGGGTCAATGCACTTCAGAGCTTTAAAAGAATAACAAGGTTGTCAAGGTTGTAGCTGCAAACATCATATCCACTGATATCACTGGAAAAACAGTATTTCACTTCTGACTTTATTTCAGGGCTTCCTGAAAGCCATGAAAAAGCAGCAAATGAGAACTGATTTGGCAGACAGCTAAACTAAGAGGTAGAAACTTTCAGTGTATAATGAGAAAGTTAGTAGAGCTACCACTGATGGAGACCATTTCTATTATTTAATCTATGTAAAAAGTTTATAAAACCAGAGATGTTTTTCTCATGCTGCCCCTTCTCTACTGTTGACGACTTTCACATCCTTATCTGTGCTGAATCAATCACTTTTATGCTCTATGCACTAATGCAGGGGCAGAAAGCTGTCAGTGACAGTAGTCAGGAAATTATTGTAGGGCAAAAATTTGCATTCTTAGTCAGCATTGTGTTCCAAATAAACAGACATTGTAAAGAGTGCCACCACCTAATCCATTTAAACTATTGATTCTCTCCAAGCCAATTATTTGATGGCAACAGGAGGATCCATCAGCAGAAAGACGAGAGGTATTCTTTCACATTTGTTTGTTTGCAGTTCTGAGTTTTAATAGCTTTCCATTGCCTCTTTTTCTCTTAATCTGCCTAAAACACTAGAACACATTTTTCTTCTATCATAGGAATCTCAGCTTCAATCTTTAAAAGCCCCAGGAAAAATCTCAAAAGTAAAAGCAGATAGAATGAGAGGATATCTACCAATAAAATCCAAAGCACAATGTCATTTGTAATTTTATGTATGACAAATTTTTTCCATGCCAAGATCTTAAAAGAACAGATAGAAACAGAACATCTCACTACAGCTATGGAAATAGAAATATACTAATACAATACTTATTGAAATTCCCACTGCCACTACATTTACATAGCAGTGAGCACCTCACAGGTACATTTGCATTTTCTGTGCAAACAAGACTGAAAGAAATAGGAGTTTAGTTAGAAACACAACGTGATAAAGAGACTTCCAGTGTAAACTAACAGCAATACTGTGCTTTTGCCTATACTTAAAATTACATTTCAATATTAACTGTTCTCTTTTACATACACATTCAGATTTATATGGACAGTTTATTCACCACAGCCATGGTTTGGTTATATATGTTGTGCATACATGATCATATACAGCATCAAAAAAGTGTAAATAATAATAATATAAAGTATTTAGTAATATCTATTATAATACTGATTTTAATAAAATAATTGAAATATTAAAATCCTTTTAATCGGAGTTTACCCATAAAAACTCAAACAGGAAGAGACTGCTTAGCTTCTGTTAAAGAACCTAATAGTTCCAAAATCCAGAAGAAGGAATCTGTTTCAAAGATAGCATATGAATGTATTTCTTTATGTAGCCATGTCATACATTCTGATTAAATCCTAAATCTGTGTACATAAGACCTTGAATTACTCCACAAGGTCTTCACTTACTATGTTGTCAGTGAGCTGGGTTGCTGTGAGAACAATTGTACAAGAGCTCCTAACAAGAGGCCCTGTAAGGATGCAGATACTCCAACTGCGTGGGTGTCGCGGATGGAGCGACACACTGCACTTGTAAGAGAGAAGTAGCAATAAGTTTGTTGATATAAAACAGCAGTTTAACAAAGCTGAATAGTAAATGTCTCAGAGATTTGACAAGACTCAATGGCAAGGTACACTTCATTTATTTACTCTAAGAGAAGAGGGTCAGACAAGACTGAGAAAGGACCCTCTTGCTCTCTAAACTCCTTTCTGAGGGAGTTTAAGGTGTGCTGGATCCAGACTTAATCCCAGACTTAGCCAATGGTTTATGTTTAAAGAATATGTGTACACTCAATAGTTTATATCACCTAGAAAAGATTTCAAAGTTCCAGCACATTTATTCCCAATTCACTTACTGACTCAGCCCAAAGCAGTAACTTTGAGAGGTACCCCAACCCAAGGGAAGATCCTGGCATGCAGCCTTCTGCCATGCACAAGAGTTCAGCAGGCCCTGGGTTGTACACTATTGATGGAGTAAGATGACATTCATGTACCTGCTGTAGTTTGGTTGGTACACACTCAAATAGCCCACAGCTGTTCAGCAAGGCTTATGGCCCAAACTTGTACATTCTGTATGTTCCCAGAGTCCAGCTTAAGCCAGAGACAGCCAGTCAGACCACCACTGATACCTAGTACTCAAGCAGGAAAGAAAAGCAGGGGAGGAGGTAGTGGGCACACCATAATAGAGAACAACATAGCTATGCCTTACTTTTGAGAGTGTCCTTTTATATTCTTGGTATTAATGTCTATCACCATGCACAGAACTTCCTACATGTTTAAACATCAAGAAGAAAGACAACAGGAATTGTTCATCTTCCAGTTTCTCAACCCCTCCTGGTCTTTACCTCATTACCAGAAGCCCTTCAAGCCAAGATTTCAGTCCTGCTGCCAATCCACTTCAAACCACCACTGTTTTCTACCTGAGTCTAAATTCAAGTTTTATGAAATGAAGATTTACAACAGTTCAGCAAACCTAACTGAAAATAGTCTTCACTTTAATATTTCAATTTGAAATTTGAATGTTTATACCATTTATTGTTCTTAAGTTTTATCAGCTTCTTAGTAACTGCCATAATTAGGCATAGCACTCCATATGGATTGATTTTTTTAAAATTTTTTTTACATTTCAGATGTAATTTTGCTGACAGATAAATAAGTCATCAGTCTGTCAAATGAAAGAGTAGGTAAGAAAATCTCTTTTTTCAAGGCTTTTGGAGGTCATGAATCAGTGGGATTTTAGAGAAATTAATATACTTTATATAAAGCTGCTTCAAGTAAAAGAAACAATTACCTGGCACAGTAGCCATATATGCCTTAAAAGCTGCTGATCACAATAGAAGCCCAGCGAGGGCAGCGGTGCACAGTAGTGCAGTGAGGCTGTCCTCAGCAAAGGCTGAGGATGGCATTTCAGGGCTCAGCACTACACACTGGTGTTCTCACAGCCTGCAGCAGAGAGACCTAACTGTGCCCTAACTGGGGGATGTCCTCCCCACACTTGTGCTCATGGCTGTGGTACCCACACTCTCATCAGTCAGTCTCTCTTTTAACCCTGAAAGATCTCTGTGTTTCAGTGGCACTCAGCTAAAAGTCTCACCATGCAAAGCCTGAGGGAAACTTCATGGAGTGCAGCAAGTGCAGCTGAAGTGGAGAGCACAGGTGCCCCGCCTTCGGTCACTCCCAGTCTGCCATCTGTGGCCATGACTGAATTGGCAGCTTCCTTCCTTTCTCACTGCTGCTTCTTTCGAAGAATCACTGAATACAACATAAGCTGATGTTCTGCCACTGCAAGAATACCTCTGCTCTGGGTGTCCCTGCCCAGGTACCAGGGTGCTGCAGGAGACACGGGAGCTGCCCCATGCCAGGAGCAGGCCATGCCAGTCCACTCCAACCAACCCACTGCAGGGCACAGCTGAGTCCCACAGCTACCCTGGAGAGAGCCTCAGGAAAAGTGTGCTTCAGAAAGCACAAAAGATGCCTGCAGACCAACAAGGGATGAGTGAAAAAAAGTGTGAGAAACAGCTCTGGAAATATCCAGGTCATCCCAGAAGAAGGTGGGAAGTTGTGTCATCTGCACTGGGGCAGGATTCCCTGGGAGCACGCAGAGGAGCCAAGCAGAACAGGTGGATATAACTGCATATTTACATAGCCTTAAAGCTCCCCTCTATTAAAAAGAAAATATTACCAGTTTGGGGGCACTTCAGTGGACTTGAAATTAGTCTATTAATGCTATTTTGTTATTGGTAATTCTAAAACTACAAAGGAGAAGAAAATGTATTTTCTTTCAGAGGATGAAGGATACCTCACATGCCAAGGCATTTACGTTTCTAATTGTGCCATTGTCGGTTATAAATGGTTACTTTGTTCTTCCCACAAATTTGTTGCTGACACAGGATACAAACACATGCTCCTATCAAAACTAAAAAGAGGGATTCACAACAGACAAACCCTGATACTCAACCTGTTCTCTTTCCCTTGCTCAATGGAAAAGTCTAGAAAACCATTCACATCTGCACAAAGTATTTCTGTCCAGAGACAGCACTCAGCAGCAGAGCACCACATTTGCAAAACTTTCCTCCACTTGCCTGACTTGCTTTATTTTCATGGTCAAATGGTTCCTCCAAGAGTGACTTTTTATAAGCTCAGACTGAGCCAGTGTGAGGTCAGAGGTCAGAGCTGTGCGGTACCTGATCTATGCATAAAGCAGCACTGATACTTAACCGAGTTAGAAAGCTCACTGAGGCTTTTGAAAAACATCCAATGAAGGCATTTCAATTTAATGTGATTTGCATGCTAATTCCATCAGCTCAGTGACAAAGCAAAGATAGTGTCATCTGGAGTATTCAGAGTATTGTGACAAATTTTAGATATTTATACTGTTTTCTATTGTTTTGTCTCTAGAGTTTCTTCACTGCTGTGAACCAACACCAATCAAGCTAATTGAGAATATAACCACATTTTAGGTGCAAGATTATCTTAGCAAATGCAAACTGAAATGTTTAAAAGGTATTCTTATTTTGCATTTATAGCAGTAATTTGGGGGTGGGGGAGGAGGGTTACTAGTGATCACTATTTGATTGGTCCATGAAAATCATCACAGATTCAAGGGCTGCTATGTTACAAACGCACCCAGCCATCACTTCACTAGAATACAGTAATTGCTGTGCTTATGACAAATAGGATTAGTGGCAGATTTTGTACTGAAGGTGATGCACTTGAGGAAGGAAAGCTGATGTCATGGTTTAATTCCTCTAAATTGGTTATCTCAATGATTCTTATCTAATTCAGCTTACACATGATTTTGATATTTATAATGTTTTTGCATTGATTTTTACAGCCCCTTTCATGTAGTCACATGAACTGCACATTTATGTATGTTCTATATGCAGAAGATGAAGCATAAAGCAAGGTGTTCTGCCATGGTTTGGCAGAATGGTAGTACAAATAATAAGTGGTAAATCTGTCACAGAAAACAAGCTCAGAAACTCCTTTTACAAATCTCATAATGCATGATTGAGTACACTAGCAAAGAGCAAGGCTTCCTGCCATAATTATGTTACTGTTTTTTCAGCACCTCAAAGGTGATTCTCTGGTTTTCATACTATCTTGTATGTAAATATAATTTAGCACATACTCTATACATGCATGGTCCATTAACAAGAAATCACATATGAAATATTGCAGACTTTATTTTAAGATAGATACAAAAGTGATAGAAATTGAAAAGGCCATGATAGAAGTTCCCTTCAAAATTCTACCAAGAACTGGATTTTTTCATGTTAATGTTTCCATTCTGTTGATCCTTTTATGCAAAAAAAATTTTTAAAAATTAAAAAGGCCTTTTTCAGCAAATTGTTCATTTTGTGATTTGCTATGAAATGTCACCAAAACACATTTCAAACAAATAAATGACATCTAATTTCTTCCAGATTATATTACCATCTGAAAGACACCAATATGTGTGAATGAGATTATAAATTGTCCACTGTGTTTTTCAACTTCTCTCTGAGTATGAGGATTCAGAAACACCATGTTCAATTCTGAAGAAAATGAAGGAATATCCAAAATACAAATAATGAACATTTAAAGATATCTCAGGCTAAGCTAAGTATAAATTGAATAGTGTAAAGTTATAATAGGGCTATGTTTTCTTTCACAAACAAGGCATTTTTTATTATTATTTGGTTTTAATCTACTTACACACAATTGCATAATATATAAATCAAATTATCATTGCTTAGATATTAAAAAGCTGGTAAACAGCAATAACATAAACTGTCTTTTCATCATTAAAAACACCAAGCAAAGCCAAAGTCAGGGTTGCCAGCACTGCACTGCTTAGTGGCCTTCATGCTTTCCCTTTCAGACACTAACATGACATTGTACTATTTTTGCCTCCCCTCAAAAGATGAAAGACTAACTGAAAACAGCAAGGCATAGCTGACAATTCCATAGGTTGTTTTTTTTTCCAGCCTACTGCTCTAGTGCTTTTTGGCAGTACTGAGTTTTTGAACAACATTCTCTGAACACGTAGGAGTCAGAATTAAACCCTATTTTTCAACAAAGAATTTCAGAGAGCTTTTCAAAACAGAGTCAAAATAGCCTTTTTAATTCAAAAGACATTTTCAGAAGTTTGGGCGATACATTCACAAATGGAGAGATTTCATAAATCAAAAAGAAGTAACATTCATGTATATTGAGAAAAGAATTCATTCACTGTCATACAAAGACATTCATGGTACATCACAAAATTCTTTTAGATATCTGCAAGGGTCAGGCTTAAAGACTACTGTGGTTCTTTGTAGAAATGCAAATGTAATGTTTAATCAGTGCGATGAAATCAAGCTGTGATAAATAGTAACATATATAACCATATGAAGCTTAATATTGAGGTATTAATGTGTTTAAGACAGATTTGGGATGTTGTTTTTCAGTCCAAATCCATCATAGCTACCATAACAAATTATGTTGCATGAAAAGACAAACTGTTAATACAATCTTCATATCAAAATTATCTTTTTCATTAGCGCATAGATGGTAAGAAATCAGGATAAAAAGGTTGACACTTTCTTTACATATAACTAAAAATAAACTGTTAAAAGTCTGTGTTTCATATTTTCAGATCGTATTCTTCTGGAGTTACTAAAAACATGAACATTCATTTTAAACTTTGTTCTTATTTTCTTAAATCGTTAAAAAGTAGATAATTTGAGCATATTTTATTTACCTACAATTACTCTGAAAGTAAGACTTGTTTCTGCTTCTTTCTTTTTGCTTCTTTTTTGTTTCTGCAAGGAGAATAAAATATGGATTCCCTCTGTTTGGACACAGGAATGATGCAAAGAAACAGACAAGGCTTAAAAATATGCTCAAAAGACATAAACTAGAGTCTTCTTCAATCTGTTGTAGCATTTTCCTTTAGCCAGAGACTCATATTATGGTTTGTGGCTCTTTTACTGAATTGAGGAATCATTAGGCCTTATCAACAAAGTGACTGTTGCAGACAGGCATTGGCATTTGGATCTAAGTTAATCTCCTGTATAAACTGAGGACAAATTGTATAGTTACTTTGAAAGGAAGAAAAAGAGGCTTAGGACTCTAGATTATCTGTTCCGCTAAGAACAAACAGCTCCCATGTGAGGCGGATTTGGCAACATAAGTGCTACAGAAGCATTGACTCAGAGCAGTCCAACCCCTTCTCCAAGTCCACCATCCACTGACAGAAAATGTCACAAGCTATTTCTTTCATTTATACTCTTCCTTGATTATTCCTTGAGCAATGAGAATAACCACTGCTAGCCAAATGCTGCAGTCAATGCTGGAGGCCAAGAGGCACCACTACCTTTTTACATTATTGCCAATAGTCTTCATCCCAAATGTGAGGCATCCTTCATAAAAAAAGCAAGTGAATTTCCCCTAGTTCTGTTGGAAGTTGTTCTGTTTTTTTTCAGAGTTGACATATCACAAAAGTATAGTAAGCATGAACAACACAGCCATACTGACTTGAAACTTCAGGTAGCCTACAGCAAGATATCTAAGTGTGTGGAGTAATCACCCAGCTCACAGTAATCAATGTCCCCATGAATCTGATTATTACCCTTCTCAAGGACACATAAGAATTCACCATGTTTACTTCAGGACTATTACCCTACTGAAATAATACAAATAGCATTTTGTTTTCCTTGCCCCCTGCCTGACAAAATCTGCTCTGGCTCTTTTTCATAAAAAGGAAAACCATATTCCCTATACTCCTCTTTGCAGATCACCTTTATGAGGTGAAGACACCAGATCGTTGAAGCTTTCAACAAATATCTGCCCTATCACAGTGCATATAGGAAGTTGGAGAAGGCTGATTAAATAGCAACATCCAGAGATATCACAGCAGAATCCTCTCTTCTATTAAAAAAAAAGTAAAACAAAATCAAAATAAGTCAGGAAAATGTAAGAATATTTTGAAACAGAAGTATCTGGAGTGTCTTGAAGCAGGTTTTAGGCATAATAACATAAGTAACACAGGATAACAAGGAAGAAAGTTTCTTGAAAAAGACATTTCAAAGCACAGCATGGTACACCTCATAAATCTGCTGTGCCCTACTGAGTGGCTGGTGATTTTCCATACCAATAGTCTCCTACTGGAAGTTATGCACATTAGAAAAACTGTAATAATTACAACAGGATAAAAATGGCAGAAGATTCAGGCAACATATCTATCCCTCAGTTTCATTAAAAAGTTCCCTCTGCAACACTTTAGTCTTTACTTACAAGCTGTTTGATGCAACAAAATAACCAAAAAAAAGCAACCAAGCACGGGGCTGGCTTAGAAGTCCTAATGCGAGAGAATCCTAATGGCTTGCAAAGAAATTCCCTAAATTTGGGGAAAACCCTAAATTACCTGCCTTTTTCATTTTACTAGCAGTTCTGTAACATAAAGAGCATATTTAAAATAGAAAAAAATAAAGACCAAACAATGTACATAGTCCTCTAATTTTATCTGATTATTTCACTTATAAAGAAAGGAAATACTATTCCCCCCACCAGCTCCTTTGTTTTTGGGGTTTTTTTGGTCACAATATGAAAGAATGAAACCATTTTTAAATGCTAGCCCCAATGGTCATTTTAAGAACAAACATAGTATAGTATAGTATAGTATAAGTCAGAGGAATTAAATTTTAAAAGCAAAGGGAATATGCTCCTCTTTTGAAAGCAGAGTTATTTTAACTATGGTCAAAAGCACAAGTAGGGTTATCTCTAAGAACTGAAGTTAGGAATTTTTTTTAAGAAAAAAATGCACAAAGCACCCAAACAGTTGTATATATTTAACATGTCAGCAAAGAAAGTTCTAAATAAACTCATACACAATATTCTGACCCAACAGGAGCAGGCAACTGAACAGTCCATCATCTTGACACCAGACAGATCTATTTTCTGCTTCCCTGGGAGAAAGTAACTATGTGCTTTTTCTTGACAACTATATACTCATAATATTTTTCTTGATACTTTAAAGTGTGAAGACTTACCATGCTTTTATTTCTATGCTTCCATTAGAAAATACTTCCAAAAGCCTGCAACACTTGCTTACTAATAGTTTCTTATCTAATTCACTCAGAATAGCCACGAATTTTATGAAAGAACATGTAGTTAATGTACTACAAATTTAAAGTTAAAATCTTAAGTAATGTCTATGATTTACCTAATCCTCTGGACCTAATTCACAGAAAGCATCTTTAGTAAGATTTTCACTTACATAAGCAGCATTTCTCAGAGGTAAGCTTTCTGTACCATGAGCTGTCAGTCTGAATCAGGTCTGATATAGTGTGGTGACTATGAAACACAAGTTTGGGCTTAAAAGAAAGAAGATAGGTCCCAAATAAAGTTACTGCTTTTATGCTAGCTGAGGTACATTCCACAGGGGAACTGCAAAATATAAGGGCAGGAAGAAAACATTTGTCATTTTATGGAACTTTTTCTGCTTTTATGACTTAGTTCTAGCAGACAGAAGCAACTCTCTGCAGCCAGCTTGTATTATCTCAAATTCTATGACATGTCTGTAATAAAACATCAACCACAGAGATTTTGTCTTAGAGCTGTCTCAGTGTCCAACACATACCTACTTCAGTTTCCTTTTTTTGGGTGGGTGGGAGTTTTCTTGAGGTGGCAGTTGTTTTAAATAAGGGTTTCAATAATAAAAAAACAAGCAGTCTAAGAGTTCACCTCAGAGATGATACACCAGTACGCTAAGGCACTGCAAATTACTCCTCCCCAAAAGGGATTTGCTAAATATGGAAATAGATTCTTCCTATGACAACTCCTACTTGACTTCCAGACCCTAAAGTCTTCCTAAAGAAAGAAGCCTTTCCCTTCTTCACCAAGCAGGTCACTCTTTCATAGAAGGAGACCAGGTTAGTCAAGCAGGACCTGCCTTTCATAAACCCATTCTGTCTGGGCCTGATCTCCTGGATCTCCTGCAGATGCCATGTGATGGCACTCAGGATGACCTGGTTCATGACTTTGGCTGGCACTGAGGCTAGGCTGACAGGTCTGTTCTTTCCTGGATCTTCTTTATAACCCTTGCTGTGGATGGGTATCTCTTCCAGCCAAATGGCACCTCTCCAGTTAACCAGGACTGCTGGTCAGTGATGGAAAGGGCTTCAGCGAGCACATCTGCCAGCACCCTCAGGATTCTTGGGTGGATCCTATCATGTACCACAGATTTGTGCAGGACTAAGCAGTGTAGAAGGCAGGGAACCTGGATTGTGAGGACCTCATTCTGCACCCCATCCTTCTTCCACCACAGGGGACTTGGTGGAAGAACAACTGGTCTTTCTATTAAAGATTAAACCAAAGACAGCATTAAGCACCTCAGCCTTTGTCACTGTGTTTCCTAGAGATTCTCCTTATGCCTTATTTTGTTGCCAATGTATTAATAGGAACATATTTTTGTATTATCAGAGGATGCCCTGCTCCGATGCCTTCAAGATTCCCTTCTTACAGAATGTCCAGCCTTCCCAGATTCCTTTGCTCTTCAGTACTGCTTCCCAAGGGACTCTCTCAACAAGTCTCCTAAAGAGGCCAAAGTGTGCCCTCTGGAAGACCAAGTTCTGGTGATCCTGCTTTTTATTTCTCCAATAATTAAATCTACCATTTTGCAATCCCTGTGCCCAAGACTTCCTCCAACCATCACATCACCAGCCAGCCCTCTGCTCACAGAAAGCAGACACAGCAGGGTGTCCTGCCTAGCTGTCTCTTGCATCAATGGCGTCAGGAAGTTATCTCTCACACACTCCAGCAATGCTCCAGACTCTGTGCTCTCTGCTGTGTGCTACTTCCAGCACATATCTGGTAAGCTGAAGTGTCCCAAGAGAACAAGTGCCAGCAATTGTGAGACTTCTCCTAGCTGTATACAGAGAATTTCATCTGGCTTTTCACCTGGTTGATTGGTCTACAACAGACCCTCACCATGGTATCTGCCTTACTGGCCATCCACCTGACACTTAAGCATATAATCACAAAGCTGTAGACAATGAAAACATTCCTTCACACAGAATTAGTCCACTGCCTCTCCTTCTACACCTTTCCCTGAAAATGCAGACCAAAATCCCTTGCTAGCACATCAAAACTTCACTTGGTTGTTGCTCACTTGTATGACACAGAAACAGCATCAGTGAAATTGGAAGAGATTTCTGGAGATCATCGAGTCCAAGCCACTGCTCAAAACAGGGTCAATTATATTGCAATTGAATGTGCAAAACCTCAGTGGTCTACTCAGTAATTTTAGAACACTTGCAAGTGATAGCATTAAAAATTCTGTGGTGTTGCCTAAAGCCAACAGCTTAAATTCTTTTGTTATTCCTGCAGGTGTTGTGTTATTATCTAGTTGAATATTATGGACCCGCAGTTAAAACTGTTACATTTTTGTAGAAAAAGCTAGTATATTTTGAAAATAGCTTTGCTTGGTTTAAATGATAATCCCTTTTAATTAGAGGGAGAAATGTGTGCTATAGCATAAGTAAAACATTATTTAAGCTTTCACTTTTCATTGATGTAAGAAAAATATAATTAAACAATGGTAAATACTTTAAAAATGCACAGTACAGTGAAAAATATGTTTACTGATGAACACTAAGTAACAAAACATGAAACAGATGTTAATGAATGGAGGATAGTTTTAGTTTTATACCTGCGGGAGCTGGAGCTCTAAAAAAATTTGTACTTAGACAAAATTTTTTTTATTTCTTGCGCAGCTGTTCATCTCAAAAAGAAGCAGGTTTTTTCTATTTTTCACTTCAAAGTTCAAAATAATGCTGATATGTTGACATAGCTGTTATTGATTTTCTCTTCTGTCCACTTCCAATGCCCAGAATCTGTCCAAAACCAAAGCACTTGTTCTATGTAAAAAAGGCAATGCAAATCATGCCATTAACATTTTTATATAGTGCTATTTCCCTGATGCTGAAGGGCCTGAAGAACTTTAACCATCTCAGTGATAGCTCAGTCTTGCTGCTGTTCCACTTGAAGACTTTGAAAAGGTTACCATGGGGATTTATCTAGAATAGCATCCTATCAATTAGAAAGTTTGAAAAATGTCAGTTGAGAAGTACTTCTTGAGGCAGACAAGCTGGAACTTAGTTCAAGAAAAAACAGGGAGGAAAAACATAGATGCATTCATTTGTCTACTTCCCAGCATAAAAGAAATCCAGTTCATAAAGCAAATTTAGTTCATAAATTAGTTTCTAAAGCAAATTTAGTTCATAGATCTCTATTAAATATACAGAAAAAAAGAGGGAAAGAACAGAGAAATTAGTAGCATTTATGAGTTTTCCTCTTTTTTCTGTATATTTGATAGAGATTCCTGATCTCCTTTCTTACCATTTGTTTGAGACTGAAGCTCTTTGTTGCTTAGGTGATTACACAAATTTTCTTTTCAATGCCTTGAAGCTTAAGGGAGAAAACATTGACTATGGAAAGCACACTGATGCTGCATCAGAAAAACATCAAGTCCTTAAATTTAACTGTGCATGAGACATAGAGCTTATAGCAAGTTGCAGGGTATATCCCACAAGCAAAACCAGCAGTAATTAGTAACTGCTATGAGCAGGTCTTGGTACAGCATTTCAGCACACTTAAACTCCTTTGATGCCTGCAGTCTGACAACATGCATGCAAAATATTTCTGTATCCCTGTGTAATCTGGCAACAAATCAGCAGCTTTTAGTCCAGGGTTGGGTACTAAACCCTCTCTTTCTCAAAACCTTTGTAAAGTTTGTGCTAGAAATCCTTTCCTATCATGTATTGTCATTCCCAAGAAAAGCTCCTTGCAAAGTCACTGTTAATGCCACCTACAGAGAAACTTCTACAATAATTTCTTAGAACACTTTTTATTAGTGCTGTAATGACAAAAATTATTAACTTTTTCTTCCAATTGGCATGGGGAAATAGAACTTCAGGAAGTTATATGCTACTGAGAATATGGAAGTGTTGCATAAGAACAAAAGCAGCACTTTATATTAGCAGCACTGTTTGTTCATGTCTAGTTTAATCCTAAGAAAGGGAGACAGTAAGCATGTCAGTTGCTCTAGGTTTAATTGGACCGATGTTCAAACATCCTTATCAACTTTGTAGTGCAGATTTTGATGTGAAGCTCTGCCAATATTCTGCACATTGGTTTTCAAAATAACGTGATTAATGAAGAGACAGAACTTTGTGCTACAGTGATGTGTTTAAATATAACCACAGATATTTACTTTTCCGTTGCCAGTAAGAGGACTGAGAACTGCAGTGTTTAGTGATCTCTTCAGCTTCTTATCAAGAAATGAACTGTATTTCTTTTCATTTCCCCTGAAGTTCAATATTTCTTTCTAGAATGCTATGCCTCACCTTACCTTAATTAAATAAAATTTCTTGAGTGGGACCTGTCTACAAAGAGCTACAGTCCAGAATTAGCTGGTAGCAGAGAGGAGAGCAAAGAACAGCTGCACTCAATCACCTTTATGTTATCATTACACTTATCTGAATTTCTAATGTTGTCTCTATGTCTAATGACAACTATTGATTTGGAAAATATATTTCTTGTTTGTTGAGAGCTGAAAATGTGCTGCATTTAGCATTTTTGATAAGACAGTACCATTATTGTGGATATGTTCCTGTTCCTGTTCTTATCCAAGACTTTTATTTCTGCTTCAACAGCAATCACAGCAAAAAGAAAATAATCAGACATATATCCATACAAACTTGTTTAACACAGAGGTTAACACTTTTTCAAATCCTGTGATACATCTTGTTTCTAGTTAAATGACTACTACTCAAGAAAGCCTGTGATATGGCAATCTTTTTCAATTAGCATTTTTATTGTAAAAATATTAAACATTAGATAATCTACTTTCCAAAATGTGTTTGGAATACCACGACATCACATTCGCTTTTGAAAATTCAGTGTGTATTTCAAGCCGAACATCCTAAGCAAGACAAAATTACAGACCCATGGCAGTTTTGAGCTGGTACCCAAGTGAAAAACTCAGAGTGAAACAGCATCAAAGGAAGAAATGTTCCAAATGTTAACTGAGCAGATAAGCACGTGCAAAACAGTGCATAAAAAATTAAAGGTGATGCTGGGAACCCAAGTACACAAGTATTAACTGAGCATTAAACAAGTTCCTCCAAACAAGCACTCATTTTCAAATTTATCAAAGGGGAACAAGATCTGTCACCACTAACCTCCCAGGAAAATGTAGCAACACCTTGAAGGTGCAACCTGTGAAGGAAAGTCTCCAATATAAACTACTTTGAAACTTAGACACAAAAAGGATTGTAAATCTGAGACATTTGAATATCTTACACTGCGAGGGGTGAAGAACTGAAGAAAAAATATCCATAGTGAAAGTAACAGGAAGAATTTTTAAAAGCATTTGAAAGGTATAAGTGGGACTAGATTGCACTTTCCCAAAACAGAGACGAAAGTATTTCTATAACAGATATAATTTGGCAAAATCTCGATTAGTGCTGCCCAGCAAGAGAGGAAGAGAAATAAAGGGAATATTGTGCAAGAAGACATGGCCAGTTTCACTCAATCTGAACTGAAGATGTTTGTATTTGTCAGCCTGAGGTCTCCAGAAGCCAATACAGTTTTTAAAAAAAAGTCTTAGAAGAAAAATATTTTTCCTAGTAAAAATACCAGCTGACCATGTAGGTTAGACAAACATTTATTTTGGATGCAAGAAGATCTAGTTTCAAATGGAAAAATATTATCAATTTGGAATACAAATTGTACTTAAGAACATATCACAAACAAAATCATTCTCTGACTTTATCACTGAAGAAGAGGATCAAGAATGATGGCCTGTGCTCCACAGACAGGGATGAAGGAAGGAAGATAATATAAAGGAAGAAAGACAAATCATGAGAGCTAAATAACAGCAATTACTACAAAGAAGATGGCTTAATTTTAAAAGTGAATTCTAGCTCAAGAATCAAAGGTATGTCCCACTTCTGCCCTTCAGCCAGTGGAAAGTCATAAGAAACTTTACTGGTAGCAGAGAACAGAAGTGCCACTTCAGAGTCAGAGGACAAAAGTGGAGGAACTGCTTTACACTGCTACTCTTAATTTTGACAGCAAGTGAGAGAGGTTGTAGCTGTTTTCCAAAAAACATCAAGGTTATGAAGTTAATATCACGTATTTGATATTTTTGTGCCCTTTCATATAGTCTTATTAGAACCTATATTCAAGGGATAGATTTAGCCTCTTCTACCCAATGGTAAAGTTCCTGAACATTTAAATTCTTGCAGCTAATGGAAGAAACTTATTTGAGAAAGGGGCATAGCTTACCTATTATTCATTTCCTGCACTGACCACTCAGTACTCATGAAACTCCACACAACTGAAGATAACTTCCTCCTCCATAAGACTAACTGCTTTATAAGGCTAGGGCATAGCAGTTTCTAGTTTTTTCCTCTAGCTACCATGTTCGAATAGAACATGTTAATAAACATGCTGCTAGGAAACCATGCAAGTTTAGTCCCTTACAGCTGATGAGAACAAGCTAAACAAAACTGATGTTTTTGCATGGGCAAGAAGATCAGAAAAGTCTGAGTTCAAAATTGGTAGAAAAAAATTTACAAAGCCAATAAAATACATATTATTCTTAAAGTCTGATTCTTTTAGTCAAAACCAGGATGGCAATTTATTAACTCTTGAACACTAAAAGAATTTTAAAAATAGAAAACAGAAACAACTTACACTATTTAGCTTTTACCTTAAATACAAGGACATGTAAATGAGACATAGGCTGGGGTTTTTTCAGAATTAACTGGCACCAAAATCAAACCTAACTTTATTAGAGTCAGCAGATATTTGGACTGAGGACTTTAATAGGTTGTGTTCCAAGACTATGGAATTATATGCACAATCAAATTGCGAAGCTATTTAAAATGTCTGCTGCAGACCTCTAATAAATGTGTATATACATAAATATACTGATACAACTTATTTTTTGTCTTTTTTAATGTAACTTACAAAGTACTGCAGCAATCCTCTGCCACAAGACAGCTGAGGTCCACCACTGCCCAGTAAAAGAAACTGTTCAGCATGAAGTCAGAAGCATATTATTCTAGAATTCCATGATTTTCAATTACTTTGCAATATATTTGCAGGCTTAAATAAAAACATTTAAAAACCATTATGAAATTTAGAATATTTTTTTAAAGGTAGACTGTAGCATGGTCCAGTTACATAATCACAGATCTTCTGAATATTCAGATGGGAAGTTTGAGAATATACTAATTTTGTATTTTCCAACTGGTGCTTGTTATTGAAAAAGTACTTGGGCATAATGAAAAGTGTCTACTCCTAAAGACCTTTATTATATTCTATAGATTTTAAAATTTCAGTAACTCACCGTAGTATTGCATTTCTATAGCAAAATTGGCAGCATTTTTACAGAAAAAGCTTCAGTAACTCGCTGCAACCAGATATAGTGCATGTCTTTGTTAACTAATGCACATGTCCAAAATAAAACTTGTTAAAGTGATGAGTAAGTAAAGCAGATTTCAATTTGTATGAGTCATAGCATCTTTGGTTTGCTGCCATTAAACTGGGTTTCATAAATTCACATCTGTGAAGATTTTTCCAGAATGTAAGCACAGCTGTCCCTCAGATCCAACTTTCTCCACATTTTCGGAGCATCCTTTTGTTTGTCTGGAAAAATTAAGCTTTCAATCAGTATCATAAAAATTATTCTGTAATACAGGTAACATCTTTCTCTTCCACTAAACATCTGTTAGAAAAGCTGAATATTTGTATGAAAATTATATTTCCTTTCAAACATAATCTTTTAAGATTACATTACTAGAAAAAATACTAATACCTGTGGGAGGTATTAAGTTGTCTAGAGAAAAAGTGAGTTCAATTTATCAATGGCTAACACTTCTACAGCACTTACTTCAAGAGCAATTTTACTCATCAGACAATGTATGTGGCTCTATTAATACAAACTCTACCAAAGTAGTTCATGTACTTTCTAAATCTATACTGAGCATTTTGTTCATGACAATCAGGAAAGTTGAGGTAATTCTTAAGTTCCACTCTAACTATTTAACTTAATTTTCTTTTCTATTGATCAATTCCTATATTTGCTTGTTTATTTTACAAGCACCAGTTTGAAAATTAATTTCACACTAGAATTTGTTAAATATTGTGAGCAATCATCTCCTTGCCACATAATTTGTGATTCATAGATTTTCTTTCCAGTGTTTATTAAATCCTAAATAAATCTTAGGTAGGGATATAAGACTTTCAAGCTGTATCCTGGGGGAAAAATCAGGGGCTTGGCTATAGATGGGCCAGGTGGAACATGTGGCAAGGACAAGGCCACACTTGGTATGCTCACCCTGCCCCATGTCCTCATAGGAATGTTCTTGGGCTTATGCTAAGGGCTTTCTTCACAATCCCTAAAGCTCTCCAGCTCCTGAGCACAGGCTGGTATCCAAACCATAGTTTAGTATCGATGTAGTTGAATGAATCAGCTGTATTTTTGAAAAAATGCATGAAACAGAGAATAATTTTTACACATGACAAAAATGCGTATGTCGGCAATTTTTACATGTCACATTATCCCCAGTATAAGCACAGCCAAGCCATTTTCACACATTTCTTAGTTCTAAGAACATTTCACACATTTCTTAGTTCTAAGAAGTTTCCTTCTACATAACGCCTCATGAAGCATGTCACCACCTACGTGTCTTTGTATTTCCTGCATGAAAATACACAGTGCAGAATCTGTTTATATAATTATAATATAATTATTTTCACTGTTATTTCTTTCCCATAAGAACTGTATTTTTGATACTGCTGCCACTTGAGCAATTTTTAAATAAAATATGCATCTATGATAGAGACAGCTACAGTTTTACATCACTAGATTTATCTTGAGGGGGATGGATCTAGACAATATAATCAATAACAGTTGAATAGGCAGAATATCAATCTGCATCACCTGCTAGTCTCAGTTTTAGGGCATGTTTCAGGGTTAGACATTTTACAGACTACAGAATCTGTGTTATCAAAAACATTACAAAAAGCTTTTACCCATAGAGACACAAAATGAACATTCAGAAAGAAAAACTCAGGAGTTCAATTTGTTAACACGCACATCTCTGAATTAGTTTGGGCTTTGGCTCCAAATACAGTTTCACATCCTGAGGAATGAGAAATGTTTTTCCCCATTAATGCCCTAGGCCTTTGGGTTTTCTGTTCTGCAGTGGTGTGTGCCTTTTTGTTCAGAGTTACTAAGATCCTTTCACAGGGTGATGAGGACACAACAATCCTACTCCAACTGGGACTCAAGGACATTTTTTCCAAACTTCAGGCTCAAAGTATAAACAACAGTGAAGAAAGAGGGTGAGCAAGTGGGACTCCTGTATGCAAATGGACCCAAACACATAAAATGTGTGGCCTCGGGACTGGGCCCCACCTGTTTTGCCTCCACCTTGGAGCCACCCAGGCAGAGCCCTGATTGTAGCTCTGCAGCTGTCTGGGTGTGGTGTTTGAAAGCCTCAATTAATATCCTTTATTCCTCTTAACTCTGTCTAGCCTCTGTTCCAGCTCTTCAAGGCATCACCATCTCGGAGTTCCACAGTTATTTACATAAATAAATAGCAATTATTTATTAGCTATTTCATGACCAATTGCTTTAGTAAAACCATCTGATTCTAGGACGGAAGAAAGGCAGGGTTCAGGGCAAAAACAGAGTACAAGGCAGTCTTGTTACTTGTTTACGTTGAGCTTTAGAGCTCTGGCACTGTGGCTTCATAATTGTATAGGGCTATTGAGATTAAAACTAGCCACATTCTTCCTTGCCTTTCTTCCCACTTCAGTGAAACATAATTGCTGTATTGCACAGGAAGTTAAACAATTCCAGAGACAGTCAAAAGAAATCTGTAATACATAAACACCAGATTTTGAAACATTGTACTGCGTCTTAAAAATCTCCAGTTTAGGTGAAGAACACCAGTAGAACCAGTCATTCATGTGCTGCAGGGCAAGCAGCAGCCACTTCCCTGTTCTGCATCTGCACCTCACCTTTGTTAAACACCATGTACTTCTTTCCACCAGAACATAAGAACAGCTGTCTGCAGAAACACAGGTCAGAATCAGAGAACTAAATACATTTAGAAAGGTTAAATATATTTCATTCAGCAGAACTCAGTAATTCATCTAGAGTATTTTAGGAATCAGCTAAAGGAACATCTGTTCGATACTTCAAGGAACATCAACGAAATCCCAAAGGATATGTGAAATACAAATATATTACTTTAAAGTCAGAGGGAGCAATCTAAAGACAAACTTACAGGTGAGACAATCTGACTGTGGCACTCAGGAAAATACTGGGCAATGCTAAACAACCTTACACATGCATACAAGATAACACGATGTTCGGTACATGGTTTGTGAGAACACCCTTCCTCTGTACCACCACCATCCCACTCCCCAATAAATAAACTAACCCATGTTTACACATTTCATTTTACATAAGATGATTCTTAACAAAGAAAGGGGAAATATTAGATACCAGGCTTAAGTCTCCAATGCTGTTTATGCAACTGTGTTTTGATGTTCAGAAAGTGGCATCTTAGGAAGCAACTAGTTATGAAAACAAGAATGGTTAGGAAAGTACAGTTAAACACCAGAAGAAGACTACCCAGAAGGGTTGGCCTAAGATTACTTTTGGTCTTGCTTCCACATTTTTGGGAGGGAGTAGATGTCCTGAAATCCCTTTTGGTACACATTTTCAAGAAGCCACAATCTCCCATAAACAAGTAGAATTAAATTACTGAAGGAAAGATATGTAAGTGTTCTATCAAGAATTAGCCCTCGCCTGGAAGTCTGCCTGGGACCTTCCTGCAAAGGACTCTACTATATTAGATAAAATTATTTTCAGTATTCAAAGGATGATGGAGAAACATAGTCACATAGCATTTGCTGTTAATTTGACACTCAAAGAAAACCCTTCAAGGATCAGAAATAAAACTCCAATTTATGAAAACAAAAAAAAAATTCAAACTCAATCACACTGAATCCAGTGATGAAAAAAGTGCTACACTATTCTAAGGTAAAAATCCCTTCAAAACATGTAAACATGTAATGCAGAAGTAGAAGGTTTAGAAAGAAAAAGTAATTTCAATTAACCATTCATATCATTTAAGATCTCCTGGCAACAAGGTGGAAAAACAATCTAAACTAAATTCTGCATAGTTTCAGAAGAAATTGTCATAAAGAAAAAAAATTATCTTGCCACTGTAATCATCAGATTCGATTTGCCTGTGGCAAAACACTACAGAACAAAAAACTGTCTGATACCATCTCTGGTTGGTAACTTAACTGGTTTTTTACTTGAATGAATCACATTTTTTAAATTGAACAAAGGTGTTCTTGAAAAATTACTTTCATTAAGTCATTTACCTCTAGCACTATCATGTCATTATTCCTCTCATTTGCCCACTGAAGTTGCCTCTTATCGGGTTTATTATCAGTAAATACTGATATTTAGTCTCTGAACATTATGTACTTGGAAGCCTCAACTGAAAGAGTAATTTTGCAATTTCTGGGAAGCAATTGATACCGTTTCCAAATTTATTAATGTTCTAAATGGCAGTGGAAATGCTAAAGTACTAAATATAACTTCCAGTTAGAACATACTGAAATTCTACAGAAGCATTCAAGGTAATCTCTGAGACAATATAAGCACTTGCTATTATCAGTCTTTTGAATAATTTTTAAAGATACATAATTTCTCACTTTTCTATAAAAAGTCTTCCTATAAAATTGTGCAGAGGATTTTCTTCATCTGTACCCTGTTCTGGATGAGTAGAAGCCTTTCACAGTTTCATAACCTTTCCCAAAAAAATGGAGGTGTCTGAAAGAATCAAACTTCAATTCACCAAGAGAGACCTGCTAAACTTCAGCAGTTAATGAAGGAATTAATAAAAATATTCACATCAGAAGGGAACACATTGTGGTTCAAGAGGAAAAGGAATAAAACAGAAAGAAGGAACAGTGTCAAGCATTTCCTACCAAGAACACAAATACAGATAAACTAATATATTATAATAAATAAAATTTGTTATCAAACATACAAGTAAAATACATTCCAAAATCCAAGCCTTTCTAATTTTAGTAGTAAAAAAACACAAGCAAGATTTTCTTATTCTCTCTTTAGTTCCCTGAACCAAAAATTTTTGACATTAATCCAATTAAAAATGTAAAAATATATTTGTAAATGTTTTGTAAATTGATTTTAACACATTGTTATTAGTTATATCAATAGCCCTCTTGTCTTCAGCTAGGTTAAATCCCTATTTAAATACACAAACCAAGCCTCCAAGGCCTTGAACACTCTGGTTTTTGGACTCCATGCTTTTGATGACAAAGCAGAATGCATCATAGTCACAGGCCAGATGAATAACATTTGTTTGCCATTTGCAAGCTCCCACACCTCACAAAGAGTATTCAAGAGGCCTGATGATCAAAAAGCCACTGACATTTCCATGGATCATGGTGGATTTTGCTAAGTTACATTACACTTTAAAATCCGTACAATTGAAAGCCCACAGATCACGAAAAAAGTGAAGCTGATTTTCTTTTACTGTATACACATTGAATATTTTCTGAGAGGAACTTAAGACCTTGAATAAATACACCTTCATATTTCCCAGGTAACATAAGTAGGAAATCCACAAAAAAACCCAAACCACATACATGAGTAGTGGAGAATTCAAATATTACACATGCAATATATTCGTTTACTGTTAATTTACACAAACCTATCATCCATGTCAACCTAAAAGCGAGACATATCTCAAAATCCTTTCATGGCAGTGGTGCAATAACAGACTAAAAACTGGTGGGAGAAAAAAATGTGAAAAATAAAATATTTTAAAGGACAGCAAAATCATTTATCATTTAAAATGCTCTTGGATATTTAAGATAACTAAAAAAAATATGTCCACAAATCTGTAGCCATCTTCATAGCAGTCTCTAAAACAGAGCTTGTTGAATTCCCAGCATTTCAGATGCTGAAGCACACAGGCATGTGAGGTATGCCAGGATCCAATATAATCCCATATAAAACACTATTTAAAGGAGATATAAATTTAAGAAAGCTTTTCAAATTTGGTCCACTTCTTCCTTCTCTCTAATGTTACATAGTTTCTGTCATGCCCCTGGTGCTTTAGAAAATCATAGCTACAGATTTAGGGATGAGTTATCACTGCTAAATAAGGCAGTCTCAGTAAAGCATGCTGTCACAATTTGTGTTAGCAATGCTAGGTTTCAAAGCAACAAGGCATAATACCCAGATAAATTACAGTTCTACAAAAATAATTTTGAAAAAAATTAACTATACCAGCATTTATTAGTAACTGAAACCCCATCATTTTACTAAGCATTAAATTTTTCTCGTCTTGTCAACATTTCACCTATATCTTAAATTTTCAGCAAATATTTTAGCTAAAAAAGTAATTTTATCTGAGGTCTATTCATGATTTATATTAAAAAATTCAGGGTAACTATCCACGGCTGAGTCTAAACAAGGATCAAATAGTCAAATACTTAGAAACATAGTAAAACCCATATTTTTCCTAAAAATCATCAGATGCAGATTTTACAGACATAATGTTAAAAGCTCAATAGGTATTCAATGTTGTTTGACATTTATGACGTAAATTTAGAGACTTGCTCACTAATTACTATAAACACTGAAAGGTCTAGCAGCTGGGGATAAAAAGGATTGATTATACTTTAACAAAATATGCCAACAGCATAGGAAAATGCAAACAGGAAGCATGGCTGCACTTTTACTAGAAAGTTTTATGTCAATCACTGCATTAACTTGCAACTATTCCATAAAAGATTTGTTTTATTGCATTCACTATGAGCATTTTGAAAAGAGAGGGCCCAAATTTGGAGAGAGTGCGAGTGATAACGTCTACACCCCAAGTGAGCAAACTACCCCTTCTCAATTCATGGCTTGTAGATTCTCAGCAGGACAGGTTTGTTTGGTTTACTTTGAATTTGTTTGGGGGGTTTTTTCAGCTTTTTTAAAGGACAAAGGATATCAAATTTGCTTTTTCAAATCCAAATTTATTTTACAGGGATTAAACTTTATCTCAATATCACCATCAAAGCCAAAGCAAAGTGTTCTGGGCTCATATTCCTTGGTCATTAATGTGCTATCACACAACATAACAGTATTGCAGCATATAGGAAAACTCTCAGATGTGTGCTCAGCCTACAGTTGATGGGATAAATAATCTCCAGAATGCAACTGTCAGAGGATTCCCAAAGGGAGAAAATAGCATGCACTTCTGTCACACACAGCACAACACTGCAGATCCTGAGGTTTACGGGCACTGCCACAATCCTAGCAACTAGAAGTTTTAACTCTGAACAGTGTACTTAGCAGACAAGATATAAAACCTATGGAGAATGAAGGAAGAAGAGTGGAAGGACAAGTCTAGATAAAGCAAAAGGAATGCGTAATTTTAAGCAAATATTAAATAAGATTCAATTCAAAATGGAGGCAGTGGAAATAGATTATTTATAATACCAGTAACACCTGAACTTCAGTTACATGGACTAAGAGTAATGTCAGCTGCAGATCACAGTCTCCATACTAGGCAGGAACATGTGATGACCTGCAAAATCTAGCTATCCCAGAGAAGTTTCCTCAATAATTTCCTCTGGAAACCGTGTAAAATAATGTGCACTTCTTAAACTGATTAAACTTAAACTTCTTAAACTTGAACTGAGTCCTGTATCAGTTAACGTACTGGGTTTTCATGGCCTAGCTTTGGTAGCAGGGGGACTGGAGGGGTGGCTTCTGTGAGGAGCTGACAGAGGGATCTTCCACATCTGGCAGAGCCAGCCCCTGGTAGCCCCAAAGATGGACATGCCACTGGCCAACGCTAGGCCAATCAGAAATGGTGGTAACACCTCTGTGCTAACTTATATAGAAGAGAAAAAACTTATTGCACAGTTGTAATTGCAGCCACAGAAGAACAGAGTGAGACAACATGAGAATAAATCTGCAGACACCAAGACTGGTGGAGAAGGGGGAGTAGGAAGTGCTCCAGGAGCTGGAGCTGAGATTTATCTGCAGCCTGTGGGGATGACCATGGTGTGCTGGTTTGACATTAGTTAATATTGGGGAGGAAGGAAGGGAAAACATCTACGGAAATAGTTCTCCTGAAAGAGGCTCTTGGGAGCTTCAGAGGGAGCCAGTGGCTGTCCAGTTCTGAGAAGTGACAGCTTTGTAGGCCATTCAGGGTCAGGATCCACCCCCGTGAACACCCATTTCGGAGCCCGGGAAACTCTGGGCTCGCTCTCTTTGGCTAACAGCTTCTGAAGGTATCGGGGCTGTGAGGGGGAGAGGGGGGGAAAGAGGCCCGGCCTGGTTCCAGCGCAGCCTGGCGAGGCCTGGCCGGGCCGGGCCGCCCCCCCCACCCAGCGGCCCAGCTCTCCAGCGGGCTGAAAAGGCAGAGGAGCCCCTCCAGCCAGAGCGGGGTCCAGGCTCTGCTTTTAATCACCTTCGCCTCTGGCTGTGCCGAGCCGAGATTCC
>VWYI01020577.1:32112-56192 GCA_013399455.1 Anthoscopus minutus
AAAAAGACTTGTGTTTTTTAGAGATGAAGATGATTGTAGAAACTAGTAAAGTGAGTTTTTTTTCCTTTGAACAGCCCATCTTAAAAAATGACACCCCATAAGTTGACAATGACCCATTGACTCAATGAAGAAAATGGGAGGAGTTTCACAACAGCAGAGTTTTTCTGAACCGGGCAGCTGCTGTTTTGTGAAGATGCAAAGCCACAGGGAACTGTTCTTGTGGACATATCTCCAAGGTGTTGAAAAGGAAAACTCCTCGCCCTATGCGAATTGAAGAAAGATTATTGTAGAAGTGATAACTGATTTAAAAATCCCAGATCTTGTTCTATGTTGTCAAGTAGGGAAGAGAGAGGTGGGCAAGAGGAAAAGTGTTCTAAAAGTTTCATTTTAATTTTTCCTTTTCATTTTTTTTTTAGTTTTGTTAATAAACTTTCCTTATAGTCTAAGTTTGAGCCTGTGTTTTCCTTTCTTCTAAAATCATATCTCACAATAGAAAAATAAGTGTGCTAGTGAGTTTTAGCTAGCTCGAAACCCACAACACATGGTGAAGGAGCTGTGTCCCTGCAGCCCCTGGAGGTTCACAGGGATGCAGGAATCCAATCCACTTGCAGCCTGTGGAGGAGCCCCACACCAAAGCAGGTGAATGCCTGGAGGAGGCTGCAATCTGGTAGGAAGACCAGCGGAGAGGGCCCGTTTCCAGGCTGGAGAAGCCCATCCTTGGAGGTCTGTACCCCATGGAAGAGTGACCCCACACTACAGCAGTTTGAGAGGGACTGGTGCTGGTGGGATGGATTCAGGTTGCAGCAGTTCAGAGATGCTCATGAGATGGAGCCACATTGGAGAAGTTGTCAGTAAACTGTCCCCTATGGGAGGAGCCCCACGGTGCGGCAGGGGAATGACTTCTCTCCCTGAGCAGCAGCAGAAAGCACAGGTGATGAACTGATCATAAGCCCTGTACCCTGTCTCCTGGCACCACTGGGAGATGAGATAGAGCTAGGAAGGACAGACCAGTTGGGGAAAGGTGGTTTTTGAGGGAGGGGTGGGGGAAGGTGTTTTTAAAGGTCTCATTTTCCTGCACTGATTTTGTTAGCAATAAGTCCAACTGATATACCTACTTTCATCCTGGTTTTCCCACGTTGGTATTTGATGAGCAATGTCTCCTAGTCCTTATGTCAACTCATGAACACTTCATCATATTTTCTCTCTCCTGTCCAGCTGTGGAGGGGAGTGAGCAGCATTGATGAGTACCTGGCATCCAGCCAGCATCAACCCACTACGGTCAATTAAAAAAATTCTCAGTAAACTAAAGGAAGAAGGAGAAAAAAATACCCTAAATGTAGTACAACATTCAAGAGTGAGTGTATTGTAACCACAATCGATTTTCCATCATTATACCACAATTTCAGAAAACAAATTAAGTAGTTTCTGAAAGAAATGGTTTCATTTTAAATCAGATGCTTACTTTAAGGGGAGGAAAAAAAGGAAAGAAAGAAAACCTGCAGAATTTGTTGCAATTTAAAATACCCAGAAGCTGTAAATAGTATGAAAAACCACTGAGATTACCTCATATTAAATGCACAGAAGTGTCTAAAATTCTGGCTGCATTCTACTTTCCAGAATTCTGTTCCATATTTTTCAATGTCAGCCTCCATCTAGCCTGCCAATTAGTCCTCAGGACAAAACGCATGCTACACAACTGTGACAAAGAGAGCTTGCTTAAGGTAAGGCATCTCAGCAGGCAAAAACATTAATTAGTAAATCTTTTTTTTTCCCCCTCACACTAAAGTTGCCAAAAGCAAGAAAAGGCATCTGCTTTTAGTTATTAAAAATAATATCTCCTGCCAGTGATTGAAATACACGTTTAAATTGCAAATAATAGAAAAATGGAGAAACTACCCTATTTGCAGATGATAACATGAAGAGTAGCTGAGATTTGCAAAAACTTTATTGTAACTAGCACTAGTTTAATGCAAATAGTGTTGTGTAATATATCTCTTTATGCATTTCAAGATGCTGCATGTTTTATCACACAAAGAAATAGCAAAACACCTTCTCAATCTTACTACTTATTACATATTTCACTATTCCACAATATCTCACACAGATATTGGCAATAATAAGAATAATCTGAAGAGTCATAAAGGTTTTATAAAAAGCCATTTTTTCCCCCTTATAAATTGGGATGCAGGCATAAAGAATTGTTTTTTATTGGAGAGTGTATCCAATGGACATTTGGCAAAATAGCACAATGCTTATTTTTTGCTGCTTTGTTATGTAAGAACCCAAACCCTCTAGTAATTTGTTCTGGGAAGCCTGATTCCAGGTCCACTGCAGTTTACAGGAACCTAGCCAGCTGATGTCATTAAGCTCTGATTCAGCTGCATCCTGAAAAACTGCTTGGAAAATAACATTAATTGGATTCATATTACAATTTGTATCAAACTAGGCATATTTTGGAAGCAGCAGTTTGAATTCCTATTTGTAAAAGACTAAAAACTGGGTGAAACATTGTTCCATTTTATGGAACACACAAGCAACAAGCTTCCTGATAAGAAAGGTTTTTCAGTTGCTATCCATATCCTTTTTGAATTTTCTCCACTCCCTCCTCATCATGATAAGAGCAGAAACCTGCACAGAATTCAGAATTCAAACCATGGATTTCTGCAACACTGCCCTGATGTTCTGCTATGCTCTCCATTCTCCTCCTAATGAGTACTAGCATTTTATTTCCTTCTTCGACTGCTATTTAGCATTAAGTTGATATTTCCATGTTTCCATGACTATATCCATAATGACAGATTGATATTTGTCCTTGTTAGACAGTAACTCATTGTGTTGCAAGTACCAACTTGGAAAACATCATGTAATATATGAATTGATGGAAGAAAAGAGGATCCTGATATTTATCTACTTAAATTTCACCTGCCTTTTCTTTAACCAGTCATACAATGTTTTAACATACCTCTGCCATTCCTCACAGTTGCCATAGCTGTAGTCCCACAATAACTTGCCATTACACTATCCTCTTTTTCAGGTCATTTAAAAATATACTGAATAGTTCAGAATGCAGACCAAACCCCTGCAAGGCTTCACTCCCTCCTTCCATCATCAAACCAAGTAATTTATTACTACCTTCAGTTTTTGGTGTCACATGGATTTTTTGCAAAAGGAAAGATGTTCCCACTTTGGTCTTGACTGCCTTGTTTTCATAAAATCATCTGGTTTATTAAACCAGATTTTGTTACTATATATGTCCAAGTACAGCACATCATTCAGGTCACCCTCATCAACGCTGAACCAAATCCTTCAGAGAGCCCTGAAACAATAGCTATGATAAACTACCTTTCACAAAAGCCATGCTGATACTTCCCAAGTATATCTATTTTATCTATATTATATTTATCCACTAGTTAACAAAGTCTTTTTTAAGTAATTTGTACTATATTATATAAAACAGAGACTTATAGGTTTGCAGTTCTTTAGATTTCATGGTAAGTCCTTTCTAAACACTGGCATTGTATTAACCATCCTCTAATCCTAGACACCAAGAAAATTTTAAATGAAAAATTATGCATCACCATTAGTACTACAGCTATTTTCCCCTTGAATTCCTGTAGCACCCCTGGGCAAACACCATCTCTTCCAAGTACTTAGTTAACAAGGTAGCTGCTCTCCAGAAATACTGAAAAACCCTCCTGTTCCATATTTTGAAGCAGTATAACTGTCAGATACAATTAAACATTTCAAATTAGCAATTCAATAAACTTAATTAATCAAATTCACCTCCATATGTTATTTTTATTATCTGAATTTTGACATCACCAGCATAAATTGCCCAACGGACTTGTGATGCCAGAAACCCCACTGACATATTGGGTATAGGCAAAATTTATCAAAAAAACTCAATATTTTATTTAGTCAAGTACATAGAAGAGTAATGAGGTTCACTGAGTCACAGAAATGCACAAATTTACACTTGCATTGTTCCGTTAAATACACAGAATCTAAATGTACTGCTTATAGCAGACACCTAGAAACTGGCGTTCTTCTACAAAATAGAATCCTCCTGAATCTAAGCAAGTAAGCACAGGAAAATAAACACCAAGTGTTAGGTAACAGTAACTCATATTTGCATATTTAAGATTCTCAGACGATCTCATAATATTATTTTGGCCCTTTATATAACAGCAGCAAAACAAAAAACACAGACATTGCTTGGAACACATTTCCTGATAGCTTTTCTCCACCCACAAATACACAGAAACAAGCACAGGCATTTTGACTGCTGGTGTGCATGGGCAGAAAAATTTCTAGGATAGATGCTAGATCCAAGCCATTTTGCTCCGTAACAATATAAGCCTGACTGAAAAATGAAATCCAAATATCTCCACTACCTGAATAGCCATGTTTTATTGATTTGCTACTATGAAAGACACAGGTTTTTTTTACTGTTCTGCTACTTGAACAGCCACAATACATAATGCTTTTGCTTCACGGTCCATGTTTGTTATTCTGAAACATTTATTATCAGTCTTAAGTTAATATTGAGTGTTTTCAGAAAACTTGTTGAATCATGATCGTCAAGATTGTAGCTGTTTTTTAAGACATAAAACTCGTATTAGATATGTAATAACAAGTACTGTCAGAGTGATATAAATGAATATATCACAGAAATTCTTAAATATCTTTTCTCTGGAATTTCATAGTTATTTCTGCTAATTTTTTTTTATTCAGACTTCTGAACTTTTTTATGTGTATGAATTTGCTTCCTTACCTTTGATATTTGAAAAACATATATATTATTCAGATATTATTGTTTTATTAGGAGGAGTTTTTCAAAAGAGATAATTGGGCATGAAACTGATATTCATGAGTACTTTATTCCAGTCTTTTTTTCCAAAAAAATAATATCAATCCCAATTTTTGGGGATTTTTTTTTGTGAAAAAGTTCTCCTACAATTCGAGAAATAGTGTTCTACATTATAATTATGAAATTCAAAATGTACCTGGCATCCCAAAATAACATATTATTTTAAAAGGGTACACTCTAACACCTATAATCTCCTGCAGAACAGTGAGGACATAGGTCTTCTCCTGCCAGAAGACTTCCCCCAAGACATTTTTCAAAATTCTCAAAACAAAAAGCTGCAGGTGAAATAAAGAAATCCATAGGTGTAGGGCATATATACCAAGCAGACTTTTTATGCCATGAAATATTCATAAATGAGATTTCTGGGTTGTGGAAAAGTATGCCAGGTGTGTCTAACAGAGGACACCAGCGCCCGTGGTTTGCCAGATACAGGAAAGAAAGTTATGCCAGAGTTTCTGTCACAGAGTTGGCAGTCTAGAAGTCTCAGGAGCCTCAGCTTGCAATCAGGCATGCTTGGGAAGTCTAGTAAGGATTTTGGCACCCTACTGCAGAACTGTGACTCAGAACCTCAGGAACCCTTGGCTGCTATCTTGATAATGTCACTCAGCAACAATAGCACACAGGGAAAATGCTAAAATTTAGAAACATTACATTTCAGTGTTTCTACAAAAGAGAAAAGAAGAATCTCTGGCTAGAAATTGATTTAAAAGTGTATTAGCTATGAAATACCAAAGCCAAGCCAAAATAACAAAAAACGTAGACCTTCTTAATGCAGGAAAACCCCTACAATCTGAACTCACCAACATATTAAGGAATAAGAAGATTTCCTTTTCACACAGACACAAAAATTAATCATTCCACTCTCAGAGGCTGAGAACCCTGGTTAGTTGCAGATTGGACCTACAAGGTCTGTAACCTAAACTCATTGAACTGCTCTTGCTGAGTAGTAGAAATATGCTGCAAGTGATGGAGCTCAGGTCTAGGTTTTAGTACCATTCTAGACAATTTGGACTATGATTAGTGGGAGGAGGGAGCAGTCCAGTAGCAATACTTACAAGACAAAATTTTTAGTTAACACATACTAGACTGCATATTATGAAGACAGATTTCAAATATTTGTAACATTATCCTTTTTAGACGTCTGCTCTCTGCATTCATTGCTGGTTTGACAGTCCTTTCCACCTCCTTTCATTTCATTTTCAGGCAGAAATTCAGAATCACAGTTAATTTTAACCTATACTTGCATTAAGATTTAATTTTTGAAATTATCATGCCCTATGTTTTCTAATATTTCATTATATCGTTCACACATCAGAAAACAGAAGCAAAAGAAGCCACTGTCTTTTCACTTTCCCTCAAAAGGCCACCACAAGATCCAAAATAGTTGCAATCAATTGAACAATTATGTATTAAGATGAGTGTACAGTATGGGAAAATGACACATACTAAATAGACTTTTTAAATATCACCTCTAAGTTGTTTCCTAACTCTCCTAAAATAACCGTGTTGTTTTTTTAGTGAAGACAGAGCTCCAAAACACTTTTAGTAGCCTTGTTTGAATTTTTTTGTTATCCAGTTCCCTTTCTTTCTTGAAAAATGCATTATCCTGCCAGAACAAATGGCAAATAAACACTGTTTTTTCACTGCATAGGTCAAGGAACAACCATTATATATCCTAATTACCTCAGCATGATTTAAAACAGCACAAAGTAGTGGAAGCATTTTTACACATCTGAGAGAAACTTCTCATGAAAGAAGATTAATAGCTGGAAGAAGTTAATGTGTAGAAGTTAAGAAAAATTACTCTGCTCTCCACCAAAAAAACTTCACAACAGAAGAATTTTTGCCTTCCTCCCATTCTTCAAATATGATATATTTGAAAGACACATGAATCTTTACAGAAAATAAACAACCTCAAAAAAGACAGTTAAAAACCACCACAAATTTTGGCCTCCCCAACCATACATTAATAGCCACCAACAGCTCCTTGAAATGTTCACCTTGCAGAGAGGCAGAGCTCAGAGAGCCATTCCTGGGTGACTAAGCTACACAAGGGAGCAAGAGGAGGACACAGCTATTACTCAGTGAAAGGAGTGAGAAAATAAAGCTTTACACTTAAGAAAAATACTCCGATTGCTCAACGAAAGTGTTTGCAACTACAAAACTGTCTAAGCCTACATAAGTCTTATACGGATCAGTTCCTTGTATTTAAGTCTGAGGGAAAATTTTGAACTCTAGCTAACTGCTACTCAAACAACTATAGAATACACTGAGCTCCATAAAAGCAATTACAAAATAACTGACAGTAAATTTTAGAAAAATAGTACAGCTCAGGTTAGAAGTGGCTTCAGGAAATCCTCCAGGCCAAATGTTAGCACAAAATGGAACCTCAAAATGAGATTATTCATGACCGTGGCCGGTCACATCTTGAAAATCTCTAGTCACAGGGACTCCACCATGTCCCTGGGGAAGTTATTCCAGCGAAAGTTTGTTTGCATTGTAAAACATTTATTTCTTATATCAGGATGAAAATTGTCTTTGAAAAGACAATTTGCATTTTCAATTGCCCAAAAATAGCTTAAAGTGGGGTAATAAAATGATATACCAAAAAATGCAAAGACAATGGAAAATCAAACACTCACAGAATCTTCTTGTCCAGTAGCAGCACTGGTCACAAAAATTTACAGAAATACATTGAATAAAGAACCTGCAGTTGTTAATTTAATAATTTACTAAATTCATTTATACTTATTCAGAGTTTTTTATTCCCTTTCAAAGAATATATTTTCCTAAACAGATATGCTTAAAATTTCAACATTCTCCACAGGGGAAACCATTTTTTATTCCAGAAAGCTTCTTATTAAGTATGGTTCTAAAAGGCTTCACATCTGGATGGTATTCATGCTTCAACAATTCCAAGAACTGTCATTAAGAAGCTGCCAGTGAATCAAGAGCTCTGGAGATTTGATATGTACCATGCCCAAGGCTCATATATATCTAGGGTGAGGTGCTACTTGCTGGCATTTCCTAACAGGATTATTTGCTTCCTTGTGAACTCATCTACATTAGTGCACCGGTGTAGATGACAAATCTACTTCCAAGGCAAGCTTTCCACCTAACTGTGGAGACCTCACACTATGAAGCAATCTCCTCACAGGACATCAGCTGAATTCTTTTCATGCTGAGGTAAACACAAAAATATGCTCCTAATTATCCATTGTACCATGGGACCAGACAAGAGGCTGGCTGAAATAAAGTCCCTAAATTGTGGGTGATGGGGCTACACCAATTACTTCATTGCACAGGTCTCCTCTCATTACCCCCTACTACCCTGTGTGGAGACTTTGTCACTCAAAGCTTTGTATCATCCCTGACTGAGAAAGGCATTTTGCCTCATCAAAGCAAGTTGCAGCTGCAGTCCACATGCTTTCCTGCAAGGATCCCCACAGCAGGTTTCCCCGAGGGACTAGTGCTGCCTACCCCAGAAAATAAACATTTCTGTCCAAGTCCTTCTCCAGATAGTGTCCATCTAGTAGCCATCTAAAAGTAACAACCAGAAAAAAATTAATGCACAGAACTGCAAGGATTTGTTCACACTCCTTTTTTGATAGTCAAGAACTATTCTCACAGAAATAAAAAAACCGTACTATATAAAAAATATAAAGACTGTCAGAAAATTAGATGACTGTCAAGACAGCACTTCAATACAGACTGTTTCAAGTAAACAGTAAGTTTTGTTCAGCTTTTACTGGCAGTTGAAGAATCTTGAGGCTTCCAACTGTCACAATAGTGAGAATATTAGTGTTGAGACTAAACTGGATAGTTATAAAAAAGTGGGATCATTACTACCTGAAACATTAGTTAAATAAGACTGCCTCACAAAAAAAGTGTCAATTCTCCTCCCATGATAATGCTGCTATTTAGCTTTATAAAACCAACACAAGTATAAACAAAGTGGTATAATTCTTGAACATAGGCAGCCTCAAGGGATAACCATGACACAGCAAATTTCATTAAAAACAGCTTATCAAAAGGCAGGATTTGACTTTATCTAGTCACTCAAAAAAATTATTTCTTACTCTTTTACAAAAAGAGTAAGATTGTGGTTTGAGGTGCTAAAGATGGTTTTCCTTCCAAGCCATGCATGTGAGTTAATAAGACATTCTTCTCCTCTACCTCCTTTATGATTTTCTTCCACAATATATGTGGCATTACAGAGGAAGAATGAGCTACAGGTGTTCAGAATCTGAGACGACTCTCTATTTCTGATACTTTATGGCATTAAGTGTATTTTGAATTAAAAAAGAAATTTAAAAGGAAAAAAAAGGATAGTTTTATCTTGCAGCTACCAGAAAGATCCCCCAAGCCCACAGTGTCACTCTGAAAATAACACTGTGTCATCTGATACAACAATAACAAGGTAGAAACACAGTAAATGCTGTGTGAGCAGGCAGGCTGCCCATTATCTCCAGTTTTCAGAGTATAACTGAGCTTCCCCTCAGTAGCATTTTACATCTCACTTAATAAGCAAAAAATCTACTCATATATCTTGAAACCTTTAAGAAAAACAAGCTCATCAAGCAATTCTCATAACTCACTTTACAATCTCACAAAGAAAAACCATGCCCTAAAGATGTTCTGCTTCCTTGAGGAGTTTCACCTATAAAACAAACTCCATTTGGGATTTAATCTCTATTTTGTTTCAAATTCTGAAAAATCTCCAAATATATTAAACATTTCTCAGAGATACAGACAAAATAATTCTAATCTTGATGTATTTCACCAGTTTTTATAGAGGCTCAATGATTAGCTCTACAGCTAAATATCATTAACTTTTGCTAACAATCATAAGTTAATGATGTCTGACATAAATGTCCCTGACAAGGAGCCACGAGAAGCAAAAAAAGCTGTTCCCTTGGCATCCTCCAACTTGCCAAACACTTATTTTTAATATTTTTATTTCGCATCATAAAAAAAATTATTTAATGGCTGTAAAAATCATTTAGACATGTCTGAATTCTCTTTCTGAGATGTAGCCCACATAAGAAAGAAAGTGCCATGGCCTGATTAAGCACAATGCCATCAAGAGACAGGATAGGTGATAAGAGCTTGAGGTGAAGGTCAGTGTCAGCTCAGCCTAAACAAGTCAGCAAGCAATTCTGTGGATCTGCTGGCTGCTCTGATACTTTTTAGTTAGGAAAATGCTTTCATGCTACAATGCTTAATGAGTATTCCAGACATACTTCTACTGCCATAAAATCACAACTTTAATACAAGATTTCAACAGGCAGTATTAATAATAATGACCCTTTAGCTAGAAAAGATGCCTTTAATCTTAAGGTGCCATCTTCGAAGCAGAAAAATTAATGCAGAAATCCAAATAAAATTTCTCTTGACAAGATGTAATTCCATATGAAAAAAATAGAGATAGGATAACTACCACTAGACAGTTAGTATTATATCCCAGCCACAAACCCATCTCACACATCTCTCTCCAACCATTTAGTGACTGAAGGAAATGAGCTACACAAATTTCCTTTGCGAGCTACAAATTACCTGTAACAATGGTTCAGAAGGAAACTAGAAAATACAAACCCTTTAAAATTTTTCTTGGGTAGCAATATTAAACTACAGGCTCTTCTGCCAAACTCTTCCTCAATTAAAGCATATGAAGAAACACTAAGGGAAATACAAGTACTTATATCAGAAAAAGCTTCAATTCATAAGATTCAGAGATCAGTGCACAAAATATAACCTCAATTCAAAAGGAAAATGGTATAAATTCCATTTCTTAAAGTTGATGGAGCAGGTCTTAGAGCCTTTAGAATGCCACTACTCTCAAACTAAACATAGCTGCCTCACATTTGGTTCAGAGCTTAGCCAATGTCACAGTTTATATTATTTAGGCTATCTTTGTCACAGCCAGCAGCAGAGCAGTGTTTTTCCCTGTGAAATGGCACAGAAAGCAGTGAGGTAGTGCACACAGACACTGCACAGGGCCTTCCAGGTATCATCCTACCTCGAACATCCTTACACATGATGTTGGGGTTCACATCTTACCTGAGTTTCACTGACCTCAGACTCATCTTCTCTATTTTACAGATTGATTTTCCAACTCCTGCCTTGCCAAAGGTTGGACAAGTTTGTTCATCACATTTAAATTTCCAAAATCATCAGCAGATATTATTTTAACCATTGCGCATTTTAACCATATGTGATTTTAACCACAAATCTTTAAGTGAAGAGTATTGTGGCATTCTTCTCAGGGAGAGAAGGTAACATTGCAGGTCCTGTTGGGTTTTACCAACTCCTTTGACAACAGACTATACAGTTGTCAACAACGGCAATGCACTTTTAAAAAGTTTACGCCCTCTGATACGATATAAAATTCTCCATTCTACTTTTGGTTTGCATTTTATTAAATACAATCTACTCTTCAGCCTCTGCACTAAAATTAAGTTGGAGTTCATCAAGAGGCAAATCACCCACTCCTTTCCAAAATCAAGACCAACTTAAAATTCTGCTGTCTACAGTCTTATCACACTACTTACTTTAATATTTATTATTGCAAAGGTCTGTAAAAAAAAATCAAGCCAAAATCAAAATCAGCCATCAAAGATAAAAAATATATCCTTCCCATCATCAACCTTGAGCTATTTTAGCAGCTCATTAACACTTGAGGACTATCATCATGAAAGACTTTCTTTCTTTAGTTCTAGAAAGGAAGACAGCACTTCCTTCAGTCCTCTGCAAGGCTCCCATCTACACTGTAGTGCTCAATTGACTTTGTTCACTCCTTTTTTACCCTAATGTTTCTGTATTTCTCATATCATGTAACTAAAGCCTGAGGCATGTAGTTTATTTTATTCTGCAAACAGATTCTGTGAAGGACTTGTTCAGGAAGCTACAGATTCTCTAAGCCTTGAAATACATCTCTTATATGGAAAACACTTCATTCTGATTACAGGCTTATTCTCTGGCTCCTCATATCAGGTTCTATTGCACAGTCTCTTGCCTCAAGCAAGTTCATCTACAGCAACAGGACAAAACTGGGTTTAGGCTGGATCCTGAAAATGCAGTGAGGATACAAAGACTATAAAGCCTTTGGCCCACTTTTATGAGGGAATACGCTGATGTTGGATTTGCTAACATCTGAGTAGATTTCATCAAGCAATGCAGACATCTGCCTGTAAGCCAGTCCTTCTGAGCTCTCTTTTTAGCCCAACCTTCTCTAGGGTGTGATTTCACTCTGCTAAAGAGAACATTGACATTTGGCCGGAAAAAAATCAAATCCCACAAAGTATCCTCATTGACCACAAAGAGATTCTGAAGGCACTTAAATCCACCGCACATCCACAGTAAACTAGGAGTCCCAGCCATGGCCTGCAGCATTCTAGCAACTCCAGCATCATTCCACCCACTGAGCGCAGTCCAGCTGGGCCGTCTGGTTATATATAGTGGTTGGAACCCTAGTAAAACTTTTTTACATCATGTATACTCTCCACCACATCCACCTGCATGTCTGTCTAGGTTTCCTCAGGCAAAAATCCAGTAGTTCTAAATTTATAACTCTGGAACGTATAATGTGCTCAAAAGAACATCTTGTTTCAATCAGGTTTTTCACACAGCCTTCATTTCGCTAAGGAGATGGGACAGAATCAAGGAGAATCACGTCCTTTTCATTCACACTAAAGGATCCCAGCTCCCATTCAAGTCTACATACAAATACCAACTCTTACATATGCAATAAAATTAAACAGAAAACTCATCAGTTGCTGTAAGAGCTAGACCAAGACTTCTCCTATCCCATGAAGAAAGAGACAAGATTTCTTCATATTCCTGTTATGCAGAAATATAAAGGATTTTTGGAAAAAGTCTAAAATATTTTGGATTTGCCTACATCATTGTAAAAGTTCAAAGTCAAAGTAAATCACCAAAAACTAGGCTGGATTATTCAACAATATTTAGCCATTTGAATGAGGTGAAATGAAACAATATCTCCTGTCATAATATATGTTTGATGATTAAAAGCTGAACTTCACTTAGGTCTTTATTTGTGAGGCTGAGATGGTTGTGTAGGGATGGAGAAAGCAAGTCACGTTCCAATCTGGTAAGAAATCACTGAACAAATGTGTATGTACACCAAGTAATATGAAATTGAAAACAAATATTCACAGAAAACTAGTACATTGATAGAGATTATCTTCAAGGCATTTTATTCCTCACTGCACCCTAATCATACCTAAAGAAAAAACGTGATATACTCCCTATTGAATTCAATGGGTTTTCTTCTATGTTTCTAAATACTCCTCACACAAAGGGTAACTCACATTTCCCATTATGCCAAGAGATTCACAAGGCTGACACCGAGATGGGTACTTTAGACTGGTAAAAGTTCACATGCACTGCATCAAATGTATAAAAACAGAGGATTTATGGAGGGTAGATGAGAAAAGAGATATGACTGATATGCTGTATTTTGAAAAATTATAATCAGGGAAAGCCAAAGTTTGAGAATTTTATTCAAAACAAAGTAAATGTATTTTAGGTCTCTTGAAATTTGGAAGTGACCCTATCTCTCACCATCAGAATTGCTTTTACTTGGTGTGGAAGTAGAAATAGGCCATGGGCAGAACAGAGTCTGAGAAAGATACATTTCAAGAAGTGGTCTTTTAGCCTTTCAAGTCTTTTTCTGGAAAACACATCTGTTGTCCATATTAAAGTACAGAACTGTTTTGATTTTAGCAATAGATATGTTACATCATCTTCATAAGCAGAAAGCAAAAACTGATGAAGTTTTGATTTAAGTACCACTAGACACCTGAGGAAGGTGCCAAGTGTTAATTTCACCCCTCTGATTTCTCTCTGAACTGACAACTCACGAAGAACCTTACAAAGACAAATTGGAAGAGTTCCAGTATCAGATTTAAAATGTAGGAAAGAATTTCAAGCTTTGAAATTAGGAGAGCAGCAAAAAGAAAGACAAAAGCAAAGGAGCAGAGAATGGAAGAGTTGGAGGAGCAATAGAAGCAGCTGGGTGAAGGGGTGGAAAAAGAATTGGTGCTTGGGAGTGAAGTCATAAAAGTATGGGGGAAGGTGTGGGAAAGAAGTGAGCAAGAACCTTAAGGAAGGAGAAAAATAAGGGAGAAAGGAGACAGCATATATTTTAAACTATTTAAACATTTGAAGAAGCTTCATATTTTTACCATCTGGCAGCATATGCAGTTTATTATGAAGTGCGGGAATGTGTTTTGTGGTGCAGGGAGAACTGTTTCATGAGCTCATCAGAACTGGATCACTGGCCTGCAGTTATCTTCTGAAAAGTGGGAGAAGGCCCAGTGAGGAGTTGGATAATCATGTCTAATCCCATCACCAGTAAAAATTATAAATGGGTTCAAACCAGTCAAATATTCATGCTGATGCAAACATCTCTGCTCAGCAAATTATCCTACCTCTAAATAATGCATCACACAAACATTTTGGCCAAATAACATTTTCCAGGAAGAGTGCTGTTAGTCATCATTGTGTTGCATGGAGTGCGCTAAACCTGAAACAAAATACATGATTTATCTGTATTTCAGGGACAATTTCATGCAATAACTCTTCTACTTTCAAGTTCTCAGTGTTGTTAAAGATAAAACTGAAAACAGAAAAAAAAAATCCCAACTCTTACAACTCAAGTTTAGCTGTCTTTTTACAGCCAGACACACCTGTCAGTAACACTTGGGAGCAGAAGCTGTCTCAATTAAACCTGAACATACTTCACAGGTCTTCACGGCCAGTTTCCCTTATCAAAACTGAATTCAAATTTTTATTAACTCTAACTCACCAGCACCTACATACACTCACAAATATCAAGTCCTACTGGAAAACATATGGGGCTTTCTATTCAGGGTGCTTGGAGCCATGTCATGGAACAAAACACCCTGATGAATAGACTCACCTGTTTCAAATATTTCTCTGCTTACAGGCATTAATCTGTTGAAGACATGTCATGACATATAATCAAATGCATAAGAACGGTCTGGCACAGGTAAAGGTATGCTAAAATTCTGTTCAGACTCCCAGTTACCTCTCATGCTGTAAGCAGCCTTCATTTATCTGACTTAAAAGACAGTTACAAACTTTAATGGAGGCACAGCATTAGAGATGTAGAATTCACCCTGTGCAAGTAGACTTCCATGGGTATACCTGTAGGTGGGGACAGAGCAGCTGAAAAAACTGGTATTAAAACCAGAAAGAAAGAAAAAGACAGTTTGTTGTCTAACAAAATATTTTAAAAGGAATATGCATTTCCTGAAGGACATATTCCAAATGTTTTATAAATGAGCAACGGTATAATTAGTAAAGTACCAGAATCAAATAACAAACCATACTAAAGCCTGGGTTCTTTTTAAATTCTGCAGCTGTAGAGTTTTCCACACCGTGTAGAAAATCAAGATTCTGTAGCATAAAACAATATAATTCTGTAGCGTTTATTGTGTATAAAATATAATTGTGTAGCTTTTTGATAGGAAATACAACCTCAAATCATAAACTGCAATTAAGCTGTTGAAGTCATGTTTGCCTGAATTTGCATAAAGCCTGACATAAGAGCTCAGAACTATGAATTCTTCAGTTTCACTTCAACATCAGCAATAACTGTCTCGTGGTTAATGAAATATGCTCTTCAGGCAAATCAATCTCCCTCTTCCATCTTCTTAGAATGTGAATGAGAATGTGAAGAACAAGCCTCAGTTATGTCTAACTCTTAGATATTATGATTTGCCTTTGAAAACTTTATCAGCAGGAAGGATGTGACATCCCACTACTAATTTTCATGTTCAGAATTTTTATTACAGAACTCAATTCCACATTTTAATCTGGAATCAATGAAAAACTCCAGCTGCAAACCTTTATGTCCTGCAGGGAATGCACAAGACAGTTCTCAGTATTCAACACAGCATGTTCTTACAATGTATATTTTTTCAGATATGTATAATTTTAAAAAAGCTTTTTGTTTCCCAACTGCAACTCAAAATTTTACAACAACTATAAAAAACATGCCATAATCCATGAAAAACAGGTGCCAGCAGCCACTTAGCAGCCTTGGCCAAATTCAGAAGAGCCTTACATGTAAGGCTGTAATCTTAGTATGACTGCAGAACAAATATAACTTTGACTCTAAATCATGTTGGAGGTGGTGCTAAAATGACTGGAGAACTGAGGCAAATTTGGCAAGAACTGGACGTTTGTACTCATAGCAAATCGCTTTGAATTCAATCTTCAAACTAACACAAGCTTGAGAGTGAGTCACAGTTTGAAGCGACCTGACCATCACTCTCCAGGGCTCTCAAGGTAGATGAACACCATGTTTGCTCAAATGTCTCAGGAATGTCAAAAATGAAAGTCGTTCCTAAAAGGAATTTTTTTAAAAATCCAGAAAATAGAACATATGCTTTAAATTCAGCTTTACATTAACAGGAACATTCATACCTCTCTGTTTACTTGGCTCTTAGTATAGAGGATGAATCCAAAGCAAAAAATCTCAGTCTCTGGCTCTCATGCCAACAAGAACAACTGTGGGAAGACAGAGATGCCAATTTGTGTTCTCCTAGGCATTCTAGGGATTCAGATACAAATTTTGCATACTTTATGTACGCAAGTTACTTTATGCATGCAAAGCTGAAGGAGAGTTCAACTGGAAAAATATTAATTAGGGTAAAGAACAAAGGATTTACTCAAGCAGAGCTCCTAATGCCTTCAACTAGTATAAAATCTAGAGATGTCTTCATATATATAGTCACAATCCATTTCTTTAGAAGAGATTTCGTTAACAGGCGCTGTAAGTAGACAATCTCAAGGTATCCAAAATTACAAATGGGATAGACATAATATAAAGTTCGTAATATAAAATATGGGTGATGAAAGCTTAGAGCCGGTTTAATCCCTGAACCAACTCTACTGATTTTTCTGGAAGTTCACCATTATTTAGATTCTACAGAATCTAACAAACTATCATGAACCTCTAAAGGGCTCTAGGCTTCTTGAACACAAACCTGACCTCACATGATTTTATGACAAAATTAATTTGCTATAGTATCACATTAGGGGACAAACAACTTCTCTATCTTCAACAAGAGATGGAACTTTATCTTCCCTGGAGAAACAGAGATTAGCTTCAGGCCAATATCATTCACTTAGATATTATGTAGAAACGTTGTTTCTTAGAGATGACAAAGTTTGATCACAGAAAGGTGCATAAAAGTAAATTTTGGAGTGGAGTGATGGTGAGGCTCAGACTAGCAGGAGTTTCAAAGACTTGGATACCACAGGGAAACCAAATAAGTTTAAATATGTGTTATATGTGTAAGCAGAAGGTGTTGATAACCAAATGTAATCATCTGACTTCAGATGTTAGTATGATGAAAGTCCAGAAACAGTATTGTTGCAGTGTGTGATGTAATATCCACGTGTTTTGGATCTCCCCAGGTCTCGTGGGGTTTCAGGCTAAACCCTCGAGAGTTCTAGAGGGAACAGGGAGGGATTGTGTTACACGAATGTCAGTCTGGCTTTTCCCACGCCCCCCTCTCCTTCAATTGGTGGACTGGCTATTCCCTTCCCCTTGCTCCGCTCCGAGGGATAAACGAGAGATGGTGGGCGGGGAGACACTCTCTTTCCACTTAGGTTGCTAGGAAGGAACATCAGGGTCGCTACTAGGACTTAATAAAATCGGGACCGAAACCTAAGTTGAAGTGCGCATCTTTTCCTTCACCTCGTCCGGGATCTGCAAAGAAGAGCTCAGAAGGTAAACGGGCTGGCTTTCTAACTTGCTAGGGGAAGCCTTGCGTCTAAACCGCTCGCTGCTGCTCGACCGCAGCGTGTCTGGACTTGTCCCAGCCACGTGGTCTTGGCTCTGCCACGGACGCTGAGAAGCCGAGTTCTGGAGCAGAGCCGCCGGAAGGCATAAAGCACCCCGATACAGTATTAGAAACCTGAAGCAGGTCCAGAGGTTCTGAAAAGTTGCACCTCATTAGCAGCAATATTGAAAGCAAGTCCCTACTGATTTACGTCCTTGTTATTAAGGCATTATTCCTTTTTTATCAGGAATTTAATGCATTCTTCCATACAAATGAAAATAACATATGCTCTCTGCAAAAAAGGGATGGGGAATGAGTAGAGGAAGCAAGCAAAAAAGTATCATGGTATATTTAGAGTGTTTATCTCCAGAGCTGAGACAACACAACACTGGAGATACACAGAATAACTCTACATTTGTAAAGCATCATCCCCTTATCAGTAAATTAGAAAAAAAATATAAGTAAGATACCAAAATATATCATCCCCAGGCATCATTTGTACTTTTGTAATCTGCCTGTGTCCTACAGCAAAACTTGCCTAACAGAGAAGAGGGCTGAGAGCACTCCATATCAAGTCTCCCAAGGTTATAACAAAATCAATTTGTGATATTATCACAGTGGGAATAAAAGAAACTTCCACAGCTTTGAGGGTTCCCAAGAGATGGAACTCTACTTAGTAAAATGGAAGATGTCATTTCCATTCTGCCTAGCAGTGGACAGTGCTCAGTGATAAATTCTGCCTAACAGAGCATGGGGTGCAGCATTGCTTATAAAAATAGATAAGTATTTCCCATAATAAGAAGCTTTTTCTAGTTTTTATAAAATAATACTAAATAAAACAATTATACTAAATTAAAAAATTATACTAAATAAACAAAGGTGTCAAACGCCTGACATATGCTAAAGACTTTGTTTGAAAATATTTCAGAAAATCCAATAACTCAAATAATCAAAAGAAAAGGAAAAAATTATGATGTTTGTATTAAAACAACTCCTGCATTTTAGAATAGAAATCAGTCTGAAACCTGGCCAGTCACAAGAGGCCATTCTACCCTGAAATCCAGTGGGCTGTATTGGGCATTCCTGTTTAGAACTGTGAATTGTAGGGATTCAAACAAGAAATCTTCTTATGAGCTAAGCAATAGCTCTGTTCACTTTTGCACTCTGCTGACTGGACCCATTTCTGCCATAGATCTCTTTTAGGACAATCAAATCTTGAAATTGCACAGACACTAGAACATTCTTTGAATAAGGACAAGAATTCTCAAACCTCCTACCTGCCTGTATTTATGAATTCATATGAACAAGAAATGAGTACAGAAACAATGAATGCTTATTCAGCCAGCATCTTTTCTTTGTCACATTACTGTATCCTTCTATGAGGGGAAAAAATTAAAGCTTAAAAAAATATTTTGAAATGCTACAATACATAATGTTAAATGCTTTATTAACAGCAGCATATCTCAAGACCAATACTCTGATGTTTGACCTTTAGGCACCCTTGAAAAAAAATCAAACTGCAAACTCATTCAAAGTATGAAAATTAAGTTACAGTATCAATGTAATTATACAGAAAGTGCCCCGCTGACACTGTTCAATTTTCTAGCTCTTAGAGCAAGGATTGTTGGAGCTGCCATTTTGCAATAACTACTAACTACTATGATTGTGGAAATCAGAGATGACAATACTAAACTCTTTCTATATATTCAAATATAATGTATTAGGGCAAGAAAAGCAAGGAGGGGGGAGGCAAGAGGAAAAAGGCAGGATACAAGTCATATGTAGTGGTTCAAGCTGGGATCAATGAGGCCCATGCAGTAACTACTGTGCAAAATGTATTTTTTTTAATGGCTCTTTACTGAGCCATTACTCAAGCATGTCCCCAGCAAATATTCTTCTATAAATCTAATTCTGTTATTTCTGCCAGTTACAGGAGGGAGCTACTGGTGGTGCTAATTGCCTAATTGTGCTTATCAAAACAAAGGTACTTACATAAAGAGCAGAAGTCATGTTTCTGACAATGAGCTGTGACAAGAAAAATTAAAATCCTTGAAAACACAATAAAATTTAATGATAAAATATCCAGATTTTTCAGATCATTGAATCACTTACATTGGTGTAGACCTTTGAGATCATCACATTTGACCACTAACCCAGCCCTACCAAGTCCCGCACTAAATTATGTTCATAAATGCCACTTCTACACATCTTTTAAATACCTCCAGGGATATTTAAACTTAGACTTAACTACTCCCCTGGATGGCCTGTTCCAATGCTTGACAATCCCTCAGGTAAAGAAATTTTTCGTAATACTCAGTCTACACCTCCCCTGGTGCAACTGTAGACCTTTCCCTCTTCTCCTATTGCATGTGACTTGGGAGTACCCAATAACTACCTCCACCTTTCTACAAACTCTTTCAGGGAGTTGTGGAGAGCAATGAGGTCTCCCCTGAACCTCCTTTTCTCCAGGATAATCACCCTTGGCTCCCTCAGATGGTCCTGGTAGGATTTTGCTCTAGACGCTTTACCAATTTTGTTTCCCTTGTACTCCACAGACTTTTAATATTATTCAGTTAGAACAAAGAATGTCAGAATAAAAGAGCACATACAGTTTATATTGGGAAGTCACTGGGGCCATGGACACTAAATCAATTTTAGTTTCTTCTCCACTGCTTAGGAGATAATTATTTTCTCTTTTTTTTAATCACAATCACAGATGAAAGTAAGTACTTTTATAAATGTAGCAAATAATTTTAAGCATGCTCCTCGCCCTGCGAGTCTGAACCATATGATACAAGGCATAATGCAGGCCAGATCCTTTGACACTTGCAGTAGCCATCACACACTTAGAACTCTAATCACTCATTCCTTTTCTAGTCACAAGGGCCATTTGGAGAACAGGCCAGAAGCACATAATTGTTTAAAACAAGGTTCTTTCTGACCAAAAAACACAGCCAAACAACCTAGTTTTTATGCAAAGAAATATAAGGAAACACGCTTCCACCAGAATTAGCTCTTGTTTGCGAAGAGAAGTGTGCTATTTCTTACATTTCTCCTGATCAGGTAGTTCAAGTCAAGACTCTTCCAGCTTAATGCAGATAGTGAAAAAGTGCTAGGAGGTAGGAAAATTATTAGACCTACAAATCACGATTAGAGTCCTGTTTAAAATGAATTTAAGACTTAAATGCTTCTGAATGCAGGAAGACACAGACACGCCATTTCTTTGCTCTCTTGTTCAGCTGGAACACTGTATTATTCTTCTGCATCAATTCCTCTCTCTCCAGTTTTCTCATCTTCTTTATTACTCCTTGACTCTTCCTTTGGTTCACAAAACTTGCCTAAAAGAAAATCCAACTTAGGGACAAGGAACAGGAAAAAGGAAGGAAGAGTGCTATTTTCTGTTTTGAGGCTCTAATTTAGCTTTCTAGTTGATCCAGAAATGTAACCATTTCATACATTTTTCTCCAGTAAGTAGATGGTTGTTACACTCATTACCTCTAATCTGACAGAAAACATTTCTTACCATGAATGGAAAATGCAAGGAATATGTGAGACTGCTCCATTAAACTACTGTCAGTGGAGAAGAACAAAGATCATGCCTATGTGTGTAATGACAAGTTTAATATTTTCAGGGTGATAGTCATTTCCATTCCCTCACTACTCTTACTAGAAGGAAGTGTTCATGTACTTTCTCAGTTCATTTTTAGATATTGTTTTATAAACAGCAAATATCAATTCTTTCAAAGTCAAATATTTTACTTTTTAACAACTACTATGTTTCACTCCTCACTGAAAAAAAAACCAAACAATAATAAAACTCCTTACAGGAAAGCAGAAGTTTCTTCTGCTCCCATTTATTTTCCTGTAATATGAAATCCCTGTCTGCAAAGTCAAAGCAAGCTGCAGGAAGCTGCAGTTTGCATATCTATAGAAAAAACTCAAACAGTTGTGGATAGAGGAAGATGATAAAAAGTGGTTTTGTCGAGGTAAAAACACATGAAGGCTTACATAAGAATTTTTTAATCAATTAAAATATGAGACAAACAGAATTACATGATTACATTCATTCCCTCTCACAAACAAAATCGCCTATAGCAAGTTGTAACTTGTTGCCCCCAGAAAAGCACAAATATATTTTCAATCTTAAATACACTTTGAAACATAATTAGTTTTATATATAGGCTTGATTAAAGTTACAGTTTCTGTAATGACCAAAGCTTTAACTAGGTCATCTATAGCTTAAGCAAGAGTTTAATCACAGCTTCTCTCTGCTCTTAGAATAACCAGTAGGATTTTCTGAAATGCATCACTTCTTATCTTTAGATTTTTCTGCTGTCTTCACCATGTTCTGAAGAGAGCCTGCCATTTTACTTGACATCAACACACCACAACACATGATAAGCATGGAAATTTATATTTCATAAAAGGACAAAATTTCTCTCTCATGATAGTACCTAAGAAAGTCTCATCTCTTTCCTTTTTCCATCTCTTCCAAGAAAATGTGTGTTTTGGCATTTTGTGAAACTTTATTGAAATTGCAACTCACTTTTTTTTCTAGTATATGCTCTTAGTGCATAAAAACAGCTCATAGACATTGACAACCATTTTTAAAAATCTGGTTTGATGTAGACTTTCATAATGCTATGGAGTAGGTCAGACACCTTTCTTATAAATCAGTTACTTCCTATGTGGGCTGTTGTGTGTAACCACAGAACAACCTGCCCCTACGTTGTTACTCAGACTTGTAATGAGTGCAGAAATGTAATGCAGCATTTTTTGGCACTGTGAGGTTTGTACCCTGCAAACATACTCTAAACTGATTAATTATGAGAAAGACTCAGTGTGTCTAAAACCTGAAATAAACAGCAGCTATCTACATCCATTAACCTAATGGATTAGAAATGATTAACTGAAAAATAAATCCTTGTCTCAGGACAAGAAAGCTAAACAGCACCAAGATTATTTGGTAAAATAGTTAGCATTTAGCCTATTTGCTCTGGTGTGCTGTGGCATTGTTCCAATCATCTATTTCATAATGTTTCTCTGCCTTACAGCATTCAAACACACATCATTCTCAAAAATCTACAGAAATGGCTGCCTTTGAAGTCAGCCAAACTGAACTTAAAAGTCTTTAAGAATGCTGATGCAAGTGGCCATTTTGAACGTATGAAGTCTCCTAATTTTCAACATCCAAAATGTATGCTTTTTTCAATAAAGAAGATATTATATTAGCATTCAGTGACTTGTGCTGAACTATACATGACTGCAAAGCATATGATTTGAACTACAAAATCTACAAACAAGATTGTAGAGCACTTTTTCCAAGAGGTTTAAAGATGGTGATATTGAATTTTGAAAGTACTACCTATTAGCAAGCCCGAGACAGTTAAAAGCAGGCAGAGAAGGCAGATGGCAAAATGCAAGAGTTTTTGAAGTCTGCAAGTTTACAGAAACAATTACTTTCATGCTGCATTTAGTCCTGAGAGTCTGTTTTCACACAAACCACTCTTTCAACTGCATCGTCTAGAGCAAGCCTGTTCAAGACTAATGATCCACTGCCAAGACCTGAGTTGCCATACCTCTTTGGTATGACAATACCCTACATTCTGTTCTTCCATTCCCAGCCAAAACCAGGTATCAATACTTCCACAAAATGCACCACATCCTACCAAGACTCTTCCAGATTTGCCCTTTTCATTTTAGGTATAGTATAATGACAGAATACACAGGGAAGCATTCTGGAATCCCTTATACATAGCAAATTAAAGGGGGTACAATGATAGACTCATCAGGACTTTTAACTTTTGCAAGTAGGCATCTGTATTTGGCATTCTGTCATCTGAGTATTTTGATTAGCAAAACTGATAAAGCATCATACTATATTTACTTCATTCAGCAATTCATTACCTCATAAATAATTGCTTGTGAATTGAAATACATTAAGACATCTCTTCTATAAAGGCATGACAGCTTTGTAGATTGCCTCATTACTTTCACATAACAAAGAGTTTCTCAAAGTGTAACAGTTTATATAGAAGTTTAACAAATTTCAGGTAGTCCTGAATTAAGTAAAACTATGACTTGTTTTATTCCAGACTTAATAGAGATATTATTGAAACTCTGAACTTGCTGTGTCTTTTTATGGCATAACAAGTCATCATACAAGGAAAATTCTATGTGCCAATCAAAGCCCTGAAATCTTTTAAGGCCATATTTGCCACATATTTGCTCCACCTCACATTTTCCATTTAACCTTATGGATAGACAGCTGTTTGTTGCAAATGATTTCACAGGCAAATGCATTTTTAAAATTCAAATCCTATTTCAAAGTCTCCAATTAAAGCTGCATGTACTCCATTTGGGGGAGGGGG
>VWYI01020577.1:56747-67237 GCA_013399455.1 Anthoscopus minutus
AGGGAAGGGAAGGGAAGGGAAGGGAAGGGAAGGGATCTTTCTTTTCCAAAATACACCTAAACCAGGAGATATTTGTCATATGTACTTTGAGTTTCCATTTTAAGTCAAAATTAATTTCAAATCATGCCAATGTAATATCTTCAATTAAACTTTAAAAGAAAAACTGTTGGCTTTTAATTCTGATTTTTATTCCAAGGGCTGTGAAATAGCAAAAATTTTCTTATGTTTAAAATAAAAACTGATCAAGGGATAAGTAAAATAGATAGATGTGATCTACATTCATTTGCTCTAGCTTTTTGTATTACAGCAAAAAATAAAGGAACATTTACTTCTTCATTGAAGAGCATAACCTTTATTTTTATTTTGTACATCCGTACAAAAAGGGCCTACAAACCACTTAAATCAGAGAAAAACTACATACTTGTTGTTAACTTATGTTTTACTGCAATGAAGGGTATTATTTGCTTTAGTTAGGGTAACAGTGGCTTTGAAGTCACTTGGGGAGAAAGTAGGTTGATACCTTAAAATCAAATGCTAGGGGAAGCTGATTTTCTCCATAGCTCAGCACCACAGCAATATAGACACTTTATGGCCAGTTATGTATGGCTTCTCAACTTCTGGACTCCATTCTTAGGGAGTTTCTATATGGACTATAGGAACAGAGAATTGCTTACTGATTAATAACCTGTACCATTTGAGCAACAATGCTGCCTGAGAATGGGAAAAGCTTCTGGTCACACAGAATGGACTGAGATAGCTCATTGTTCTTTCCTGTTCCATTATAGATATCAACAAATCAATTCAATGTATGTACTTGCTATATATACCATATGACATAGTCACTGCTTCATATCTACAGAACAAAGAAAGATGCCCTTCACAGATAACACTCCAGGTTAAGCTGATTACTGACTGCAGACCTCAGAAAGTAAAGAATAGTAAACAAAAGGCAAATAAATGTTAAGGATATAACATTTAGTATATACAGACATAACACAAAGGAATAAGTGTTAGAGATGATGTAAACTTTTTAAGCAGTAGATCTTCACTCCATCATTTCATTTTATCATGAACTTTCAGTGCTGTTGTACAAATTTAATTTTCACTGAGTCAAAATTACAACATTCACTACTACTACTATTACTCAGGGAAAAGCTACAATCTCAACACAAAATTTAAAGAGGAATACAAGCCCAGCCCTTTCAGCTACTCATATTCTCTTCTGTCTATATATAAAACCACTCCTGCAAATCAAGTGAACATGCCAGTGCTTGGGCTTCACCTTTGAAAGCAGATATCAGGGTAAAAGGTTAGAAATCCTACAACACCTTCAAACGCAACATCAGAATCTTTCAAAAAGTCATATACTGATATAGTATTCATTTGAAAAAAAAAATCAAAAAGCCTTTATTCCAAAGAACTCAGCCTTATTTTGTAAGCAAAATCATAAAATGCCATTGCACTTAATCATTTGATCATTCTGAGGTCTTGCTTCTACACAATAGCAAATTACATTCTGCAAGGAATAAAAAAATTAATCAAGACCCTATACTAGATAGCTTGGGCCTTTCTTTATCTTTTATTATATTGCTAACTGTGCCTGTCATAACCAGATAATTTGGTTTCTAGCAAAGAGATGCATAATGAACTGCTTTGTGGGTGGGCTACAAAGATGCTGACAAACTTGACCATTTTAAATTACTTTTCTGTAAATCTCCTGGCTGGAGTGCTCTGCATGTAAATTCCAGCAGCAGCAGCAGTTGCTGCCATAGCAACAGAGTTATTTAGGAAATAACTTAAAGTAAGTACCACATCATATTCAGCCTCTCATGAAAGAAAGCAGACTTGGCAGGAGGATGGGAAGTGGAAGGAGAGATATAAGGTCTAGGGCTTTTGACTGACAAATGAGTTTATATGTGTCTCATATTTACCAATGCACAGGAAATAGTATCAATCAATGCTTACCTTTGCATAGTGCTTAGCACTTTTATTGTTGCATATTGCATATTTTGTTAGAAAATCAACCAACACTCAGGAAGAACTTTATAGCTACATTAGGTCCTTGTCAGCCCATTTCTCCAGTCTGCTGAGGTCCCTTTAGATGGCAGCACAACCTTCTGGTGTATCAGCCACTCCTCCCAGTTTTGTGTTATCAGCAAATTTGCTGAGGAGTTCCTTTGCTCCATCATTCAGATCATTAATGAAGATGTTAAACTTAGGACTCTTTCACAACATCTCTGACACACCACCAGCTACTGGCCTCCAACTAGGTTTTGTACTACTGATCAACACCCTCTGGTCCTGGCTATTCAATGACGATTCAAGCAATTTCACTGTGTGCTTACCCTACACCAGCTTCTCTGTGAGGGTCTCATCATCAAAAGCATTACTGAAGTCAAAGCTCCACCCTGGTCTAGGAACCCTGTCAACTCAATATAGAGGTTTATCAAGTTGGTCAAGCAGGACTTCCCCTTGCTGAATCCATATTGACTACTCTTGATTCTCGGGGTTTCCTGTGGTCAAGATGACCCCAAGATGTGTAAAAAGTCTCTTTTCTCCAACCCAGCTGTCCAAGAACGAGTCTGAGGTCTTTGGCTCTTGGTCTCAAGGTTGTTTATTGTTGGTTATCAGAAAACATTTTCAGCCTGGCCTGCAAAGGTCTGTTCAGCAGACCAGACCAAGGCACTCTGCCCTCCCCCAGGGCTGGTGCTATTTTTTATACTATAAACTACANATGACCTTCTTGCCTTCCAAGTGCCTGGAAGGGCTTTCCAGTATTAGTTGTTCTTCCGCTTTTCCAGAGTTCAAGGTTGACTTGCTTGTAGTACCCTGAGTCCTCTTATTTTATTTGAAGACAGCAGTGACCCTTGCTTTCTTGCAGTTTTCAAGTGCCTTTCCCAGTCACCAAAATCATTCAAAGATAGTTGAGTGGCCTCACACTCAATTACAACTCAACAAAACCAACTAGCTCCCTGAGCACTTGTAGCTGCCTCCCATCTCAGGATCCACAGACTCATGATGTCCAGTTTGCCAAAACTTGATCATCTTTCACAAAGGGCATCTTTTCCTTGTTCCAGATCTTCCCTCTAGTCTCTGGGGTCTGGGTTTCCTGAAGGACAGTCTTTACTAGAAGACTGAGACAAAGAAGGAATTGAGTATTTCAGCCTTTCCTACCTTGTCTCATTCAGCAGCAGGTCCATATTTTCACTACTGGTCTTTTTGTCACTTTTGTACTTATAGAAGTCCGTCTCGTTGCCTTTGGGATTCGGCTTCCCTAAATTCTATGTCTGCATGTTCAAACAGTGCCTCTGTGTTCCTCCCAGGATGCCTATCCCTGCTTTGTTTTTGTGAGTCAGCTTTGACAGGAACTCCATGAAGACCCCCTGGCATTTCTTCCTGACTTCCTACTCTTTAAGATGGACTGCTCTTGAGCTTGAACGAGGTTATACTTGCATATTAATCAGCTTTCTTGGATCCCTCTTTGCTTCAGGGCCTTATCCTGTGGGACAAAACATTTATGCTTGGAGACAAAAATAAGTATTCCAATTATCATTAGAGAAGAGAGGAAAATTTATTGGGGTTTTTTGAGGACAAAAACTTTTGTGTGAAGTGAGCACTTGAGCCCCACTGAGCTCAAGAAGGCTGTATAGGCTGGAATGAAATCCCATTAGAAGAGTCTGGCTGCAATCTCTCCAGATTCTAATGCTAGCTTCCAAAACATAGCTTTTCTTTTTTTTCCTTCTTACATAAAATATAGCCTCATTCATGGAATTTTCACTGGAAATGAGAATTATAGGAAGGATGAGAAATGTGTTATTTTAAGTACAAATACTTCAAGAGTGAACACCGAGTAAATTTAACAGATTCTCACAAGCAGTGTCAATTACAGCACACCATAATTCTAAATTCTTCCTTATTTGCTACACTGATAGGAATTGAATTTTCATATGCATGTCTCTATTGCTTTTATTCCACCCCTTTCACATAGATAAATGAGTAACAGAATTTGTCCCTAGACATGATTATGCCAAGTCAATAGGGACTCATTTGCCTGCTCACCATTATGTTTTCTCTAAAATATATTCTGCATTTCTTTCAAGGCATGATTGTTTGCAATAATAATAAGTATTCTTAAATCTATTATTACATCATTCAGCCTTCTATAAATTTTAAAAAGGAATATTTGTGTATGTATACATGACTCCAAAACCAGCCATATCAGTGTTTGCTCACCTGCTGTAGCACCAGTGTAAACCAACACTATTGAAAAATATCCTATTGTCCAGGGTAGTCTTAACAATACTCTCCTAGGTTAGCTAGAAATGCAATAAAAGAGTTAGCCACATGCCTCACCTTTCCATCTTAATAAGTAATGAACTGTATAAACTCATTCTTAAAAACACTGTGCAAGCCAAAGCCATCTTTCATGGCAAAACCCTATTATTTTACATACTGCAAACTATTCCATATCAGCTCTTTTGTAACACTGAAGGATATTCTGAAAAGATGCATGCATCATACACATCTTTCTGTTTGCTCACCAATCTTTGTAAAAAAATTTGTATCCTGAACTCATCCTATTTGTAAAAGGATGAGTTCATAACAGAGGTATTGCTGTACATTAGAATGTTCCATAGGCAGCTAATAGGCTATTCAAATGTCATTGTGTGCAATAAGTACTCTCTGCCTCGCAGACATAGGTGTTGACATGCAATATCATGAGGACCAGCTTATCATAATCCTGTCCCTATCTGTGCCTGAATGATACAACTCTAATACAGACCTTTTTCTAAAGGATATTTATGCTGAAAACTACATTGCAGTGCTTTTGAGGATAGGTGCTACTTCACTAAAATTCATTGTAAACATACTGGAAATTTCTTGTCCTGTTGAGTACCTGAGAGAGGAACTGGATACTTCCAATCCTTGTTTTCAATCTTGATTAAATTCTCTAAAGATTCACTGTTTCTACAAGAAGCATTGCCATTGGTCACTGACCTTATTAAAAAATGTGTTGGGATAAGTTAACTTCTCCTGTTGTAACTTCTCCTGTATAGTAACAAAATTTACTATAAATCCCTGCCCTCACTTAAAAGGAAAAAAAACCAAAAAACAAACCTATTGTCCAACCAAATAGTTGCATTTCTGTTCAAAAGAATATTCTTCAAAGCAATGCAATCAAAATTTGTGGTTACATACCAGTATCAAAGATGAAGAATATTTGCTTCACATCATGAGGCACCATTGCCTTCTGAGTCACAGAAATAACTTAGTTTACAGTTCTAGTAACAAAATTATTTGATTGACCAAGGTTTTAGTAACAGAACTATTTTACTGTCTATCGACTGCAGTACACACTGTCCATTTTTATTGCCTTCTACAGCTTTAAAGTATTTTTCCCTCTGTACCATTACAAGCTACAAAGAGAAGGGAGTTCATTTACCTTGTTACTAGACCAGAACACCATGTTTTATTGTTATTTCACATGGAGATTTTCCAGTATTTTCTTATTTTCCACCACAGCAGCTAAGTTGTCTTTGGCATTCTAGCATTGTTTGGTTTGGAATATGCAAGTAGAAGGCAAAAAGAATGAAAATACTTTCCACAAATTAATTTGTTTCAGTCACATTTCTTACCTTCTCTGTATTGATATGTCTATAGAAAGTAATTAAATTTTACTTTAAATAAATAAATTTAGAAGTTTCTGCCCAAGTTCCACCAACTGCAGTTTCATCTACATTGCATTCTTATTCTCTAGATATGACACATAAATTCTAATATCACATAATTTAAGAGTACTTAACATGTTCAGTGATAACATCAACTCTAATAAAAAGGTTACTTATTCATTATGATTTCCTTCTACAGTTCATATTCTTTTTTAAAAAAATCTGCTTTTCGTTAGAACTTCCATTACAACTCTGATTCAACATTGAATATAGTAGTTTCTCTCTTCTGCGAACACCAATTTTTCATATGAATGTCTAGTAAATAACTAGAATTAGGACATAAGGTATAATAATTACAAATGAAATTTCCATTTGATCAGTTGAAAGGCACTGTAAACAAACCTTAACCAAAGCATCACAGTTAGTATTTCTAGGCTAATCCATGAGCTAAATTGGAACATTTCCAAGAAAGTACATGTCATTCCTGTACACAAAGTACATGTCATTCCTGAATGGCCTGGCAGTATGAATGGGACAACTAGAATTGATGGGAAAAGGAAAAAAGGAAAACACAGAAAAGATGAAAACACTTAAAAGAAGGTAAGAGAAACATCAAATCAGAAAGAAATTGTTTAGGATGATAAAAAAAAAAGAAACCATTAGACACATTTAGATTCAAGGACCAATTTCAACCTCAAAATACAAAATATACACAGAGAGACATTAACCATATAGCAAGGCCATTGCTTAGTCGATGTTTAACTAACCTAGTAAACTCTTTTTTTTGACAAAATGCAAACAATATTATTCCTGGGAGAATTAAATTAAAAAAAAATCACCAGGGAGCAATTATGAGGATAATTATTGAAAATGGTTCTCAGTGTAGAAACTTTAGACTGGATGATATCTGTGACAAAATACTCAACCACTGAAACATTCTCAACCAGAAGAAACATTTATATAAGGGAAAACAAGTCTTTTTTCATTCAAAGGAAAATACAGATGCACACAAAACTCTCCCCATCAGCTAGGATCCAGATGAATAGGTGGGTATTAGATTTTTTCAAACCAGAGTTACTTTACAGAAGATTCTGTTCATTTAAAAAAGTATTGCACGGGCAGCCAGTAGTGGAAGGTAGATAAGTACCCATTCATCCAAAGTTTGAGGCACAAAGTTTGAGGCCAGTGACAAGTGCACGGCCATTCCACCAGCTAAAGTTGATCATCACTGGGCTTTAATACAATGCTGGAATCCACCATAGATTGAGACCTCTTGGACTGTGTCTCAAAGTGACATCTGCAGGCACATAAAGCCCCAGTTATTGTGTTGTGGAGCAGGTCTTACCCTAAGTGAAGGACTTTCCAGCTTCCCATGTTCTGCCAGGGAGCAGGTGCACAAGAAGCTGAGAGGGAGCATCCTGAGGTCAGCTGACCTGACCTGGCCAAAGGAATGATCCATACCATAGAACACCATGCTCAGTATAGAAACTGGGGGAGTTGGTCAAGAGCAGCTGACCGCTGCTTAGGGGGCTGAGCATTGGTCAGTGGGAGGTGAGCAATTGAATTGTGCATCACTTGTCTGTCTTGGATTATATTCCTCCATTTCTCTCTCCTCTTCATTACTATTATTACTATTATTACTGTTGTTGTTTTTATTATTATCATTAGTATTATTAGTATATTTTTGTTTGGTTCAGTGACTAAACTGTTCTTATCTCAACCCACAAATTTTACTTTTTGTTATTCAGATTCTCCTCCCCACCCAGAAGGCAGAGGAGTGAGCAAGCAGCTATCTGCTATTTAGTTGCTAGCTGGGGTTAAACTGTGACTCTGTTTTAATACAAAGCTCCAAGGGGCCATTATGGCAATCTAATGCGACCTTGTTTATAATACAGTACAAAAGAACTTCCTCTAATTAATTCCATAGCAAGCCTAGGACTTCTAAATAGCTTGTAAAGGGAAAAAAAAGCAGGCCTCTTGCGTCCACTCTGTCTTCATAAATATTTCTCTCCTCCAAGGAATCCTATCTTTTAACATACATCAGCACTGTTATGAGCCCTTTCAGTGTACAATAGGAAGTAACTCAAAAATACCCAACGTTCCTCTTCAGGAGAAGGTGAGCAATATACTTCTCTCTAGCACTCTCAGGTTCCAATTAAAACATTGGTCCACAGACTTTCATGTTAGTCAGCATTTTAACTGATTTCACTAAACAGAGTAACTCCATAACTTCTACACATTTATCACATTTATCACCTCTATTCTATGCAAACAGAATGGAATCAAGGGCACCTTGCCAATGGATGCTTCCTAACATGGGCAGAGATAAAGGCTTCTCCAGTTACCTAGATCAGTTAAGTCATGTGCTGCAGTGAATGTGCATTTAGAGAAGAAATTGTTCAGTATTTAGGTCACAAATCCTTTCCATCAGGGGCATCTGGAATTAGAATTATGGGCATCTGCCATTTAATGTTTGTTCTAAAAGTAGCAACAGCTTAACCTTAATAAGTATTTAGCGTACTGCATATGACTTGGCCAAGAGATTAAATTTCAGAGTTGTTTATACAATCTCATTTGGATTTTTTAAAAATTCAGTGTTCCGTGGCATATCTATATAAATTCAGAAAACGTGTTTTTATCTTACCAACTTAGAACAGTGACTGTACCTCTAAAGCAAAGGTGCCATGGTGATAGGAGAACTCTAATCGCAAAAAGCTTGGACTTAAAAAGTGTCTATTATGGGGTGGTTTGTGAGGCAGAGTATCTTTACTGGATAAGGGGAAAACACAGGGGGTGTTGCAAGTGAAGAGTTTTAGCATCACATCCACCTATATAGCCTCCCTAAGTAGAGCACAGATTAAAAAGTGATACACACACCTTAGGCCTGAATTCCACGGATTGCTCCAAACAGCAAATCTGAAAGCTAGCTCGTCAGAAGCACTGTGACAGCACAGAAACCTCATACTTCTTTGTACAAAACAGGGAATATAGCAGAAAACTTCTCAGCCTATGAAAGAGTTGGCATTATTTTGCCCAAATATCATTTCACCAATATAAAACACCCGGGGAGTAAGCCAACCAAAATCTTCCACCATTTTAGTGCAAAGTAGAAAATTTACCAGAAGATAAACAATGAATAATCTGCATTATAGAGAGTGCTGCAGCACTGTTTAAAGTGTATTCAACAGGATGGGTACCAGGAACAGTTCTGTCAGCTGGAGCAGACACAAATGGGCTCCTTAAGACAAAGATAATCAAGAGATATTCTGCAAGAGAATATTATCTAATCAAATAGATAATAAATTAATGTTTGCCTTCTTTAAGAGAAGATCGATTAGGAGATTTATCTACAGAATAGTTTCATTTTGTAAGAAATTAACTGGTCACAGCTTTTCCTATCATCTTGGCATGTTTTGGATATAATGTATATTTAGAGAGAGAGTGTGGGTGGTCTGTTACTTCAGTACACTTGAAAACAGCTTAATATTTTAGAAAAGAGAAAGTTCTGTACAAGAAATCTTTTGTTATGACAGTGGACAAACAATTATTGTGCAGGCCTGGCAGACTTTTTCTTGTGTTAACCAGGAACTGGTAAGGAAACAGTTGGTAAAAGAAGTCTGTTATTAATCTTCCACCAGTTTATGCAGATGCAACCCTGTTGGCTGAAAACAAACTTTGGCTGGAGTATCTCACTTCACCAAGCAGACAAGACCATTACACATTTATTTGAACACCAAATTTGCAAGGTACAGATGCTTAACCAGTCACTTTAGCCACTCTCATGAATAACCTGAAAAAGGAAGCTGTTAAACAGCCTGATTGAGAAAATGCTAAGCAGGGAAAGAAAGAGCCATCAAATTTGTACTAATTCACAGTTATGTATAGACACACAAAATCTGCAACAGTAACTGAAATTACCCTCTTTGAGGCTGCAGCCACTTTCACTTTTTAAAAAGGTGATCTGTTTCCTAGTTCTGCAAATGCACACAAGGAGAGAATATAGTCCTGATGAAAAGCTACTTCCAAGAGTTTTAGAGTATGTTATTTTCACATAACAGAAGGACCTCACTCACATACTAAGAAATTGAAACAGAATTTACCTATTCGGAATACGGTAAGACAGAGCAAGATTTAAAAGAAGCAGGAAAATTAAGCACTGGGAAGAAGGATAACAGAACCAACAAGAGCATTATGCTTTGGATGTTAAGATGAACCAAGATAACAGTGGTGTTATGGGCTTTACATATCACAGGAAGGTGATGAGATGACAAAAATTTAGCCACTTCCCACTACACAAAACTTTTTCAGTAGCATCACAAAAATTTGAGTTATGTTATCTCTGGGCCTGCTCATTAAATCATCCAATTAAAAAGCATTTTATCCTCTTCTTGCCTCCTGATGCAATGCAGGCAGGTTTGCTAAAGAACTTTTTCCAAGCTTGCAAAACTATACCATCAGTCCTCCAGCAATAAAACCCACACCTCATAGCTATGGGACCCTGGAAGCACATGGGAACCACTACAAACTAAACTACAATTTAAAGCAGCTAGTATCGAGATATGTTTTGGATTTGTGATTATAACAATGTTGATAACACAGGGAGGTTTTATTTATTGCCAAGCATCAAGGCCTTTACTGCTTCTCACCCCAGCCTATCAACAAGTGTGCTGGGAATGCACAAGAAATTGGGAGGGGATAGAGCCAGGACAACTGACCCAAGGGATAGTGTAGACCATACAGCATCATGTTTAGCATATAAAGCTGTGGAAAGGAGCAGAAGATATTCAGAGTAATGGCATTTGTCTTCCCAAGTCACCATTG
>VWYI01020591.1:0-11430 GCA_013399455.1 Anthoscopus minutus
TCCAGGCCACAATACTGAGCTGTTCCCAAGAGCCACCATGCCTCAGTGGTCTGGCAGCAGCCCCAGGTGCCACTCAAACAACTTTTGCAGGTATTTCTGGAGCAGTAAAGAGAAGTGTCAGGGCATGCAAAACATAAGGGCTCTCCAACCCTGCTCTGAGACAAGAGAGGCCACTATCCCTCTGAAACAGAATTCCCACCAACCTTATTAGTGAAAACTTAATCAGCAGATTGGTTAATAATAACCTGATTAAATAACTTATTGAGCTCAGAGGCTGTGTGTCAAATTTCCAGACTGTGGCAACCCCATAGAGGGAGGGATCATGCCAGTAATCCTGTTAGGGTAGCAGGTTAGCTGTGTGGGGCAGTTCTCCAGCAGAGCCAGGTCCCTGGGTCTGGCTGATGAATTGAAGAGCAGGAGAAGGCACCCTGAGCTGCACATATCCTATTCTCCTGCAGAGTTTCAAACAGGCAATTCATCTAGTGAAACAAAGCCTGAAAGTCCCCTTCTGGGGAGCAGAGTAATTGGAGGGTGACATGCCCTCCAAATACTCCACTCGCTATTAATTCTCCTTCTTTACCTTTTCTAGGTTAAAAAAAAAAAAGAGAAAAAGAAAAAAAGAAAACAGTAATGTTAGCCAACCTATTTGCCTGTCTCCATCTGCTTTCATCTTACTAGACAGAAAATACAGAATTTTGTTTGAAATGCATGGGTTCATAGAAACCAAATGCAGCAAATGATAAAGCAGAATGGATCAAATATACAACATTTTACTGCTAAACAAAGCCAGAAACATGGCTTGTACTGTTAGCTGCAGTTCAGCCCTGGTAGAAGAAAAGGCCATGAGTCCTTTCCAAGCGCAATGCTGGAGTCAGAAGGCTAGAGTCCCTTCTAAGATTGTGTGCTGCCTTTGGCATTAGCACTTAAGATTTTGTTTTGCCTACTGATGGAACTTGACAAGTCATTCCAAGCAGGGCTATCAGTGAAAGCTTTCCCAGTGACAACATATTAAAAATACTCTAATTTTTAATTTATTATTTTATATCTGTAGTTTATGTAGGCAACATAACACATGCTCTTTCCCATAGACCAATCTTTAGCATGAAAGTGTGGACATTTGATTAAGTGTCTATGCAGTTCAAGCCTACTCATGCCAGACTTTATTCAAGTGCTTTTTTACAGAAATACACACTGTGTGATGACATCCTGTGTAACCAAATGCTGTGAATATTCAGCTAAGCAAGTTTGTATTACTACTTTCCTAAATACGCATCAAATTTTGTACATGCACCAGTAACCTTAATGCTTCTTCCCAGTACATCAGAACTCATAATAAATGTGATGTAGATGCTAATATTACATCTGTGTATCTGTAGATTGTGCCTATAGCATAAATGATGTTTTAAATTAATTGAGCTATTTAAATGAAGAGAGCTGAATTGCTATAAAAAGACTCTCTTTTTTGGTTTTTTTTCTCCTTTTTTTGTCTGTCACATCATTTAGCAAGGTCAAGCAAATGGCTTTGACTTAAACCTGTGTTCAGTTGAATAAAAATGAGGGAGCATTTGTAGAAGTTCTCTCCAGGTGAAGTAAATTAATTCTTTGTCTCTTTAAAATACGTCAAAAGAGAGTGTAACTCAGTTTTATGGATTAGGTCTTGTAGAGATCAGTCTGTAAAAAGAAACTTTTTAGCTGCATTTGTCAGGATGCAAATACTTCCCCAGATATCTGACTTCGTTCTTCTGGCTGGCAGGAGACATATTCTTTGAAAAGTAAATAAAAATACCAAATAAGTCCCTTTCTGAAGGTAAATGTGGAAAATGGAAAAAAATTACATTTAAATATTGACAGTGCTGTTCATATATTCCAGTTTTGACAGTGATAAATTAAATCCTTACATGCAATATTTTGCAGCCATTAGGTATAAAAATCTCAATCCTTTAAAATTATGTGAAAAAGCACGTGCTGAAAGAGAAAAAAATAAATGCCCTAGTGAGGTAGGAACTGTCTCAATACATCCCTTTGAAATCAGTACAGAAAGGTGTTGAAAGATGAGGAGAGATTAATTGCTGCCTGCTGCTACACACTCACAACCTGCATAAAATGGCTGCAGAGACAGCTGGAGCGGAGGACTGGGAGCAGGAATCCTGGTTCTGTGCTCCCCTGCCGTCACAGATCCTCTACATGGCTTTAAGGTAAACCAGTTATATCATTTTTGCCATCAGTAAAACACAACTTACTGTTTTACAAAGATGATTCACTATTGTATTATGCAATGAAGAGGTAAAATGCTCTGTGTGCTCAAAATAGTGTTTGATTTGAGTTTTTTTTACTAAAGTGTACAGCCATGAGGTTTCCATTGCAGGAAATGTCCTGCCCTCTTCTGGGGCTAAGCTAAATAGTGGGTAGAAGCAGAGAAGACATTCCTTCCCATAATCACATTGAGGGTCAGAAAAGGAGATGTGGGGCTGTGATACCATAGCTAGGGAATGAGGATATGCTGCTGGGAACATAAAACCACTTTCAGAGATGCATAGTTTAAATAGATGATAACTTTGGAGCTATCATCTGGGACTGGAGCATTCCTGTACATAGTCTTGTCTGTGCTAAGGAATAGTGTGATGTTTTGGTGTGTGTTTTCTGAAGGGAGTGCAAAATAACATCATCCAGGCCCTCAGAAACCTCTCAGTAACTTGCACAGGCAGCATTCTAGCTGAGCATTACCTCAGAATGAGCACTGCACTGCTGTGCATGCAATGCACTGGCTGCTGCTGCTGCTAGTGGCTCCCATGCAAGAAGGGCTGTATCCTTGAGCAATAGACACAAACACTAACTTTGTAGTCCCTAGGTCATTTACCAGTTCTTGATCAGGCCTTCTTGGGAGCTTGAGAGAGCTTAAAACCACTCCCAGCCCATTGGTGTTTGTGGCATTTCTCAAAGACACGGAGTAGCAGCCACATCAAGAGAACAGATGGAGATGCTGCTATTTGATCTTTAAAACCTGGTCCAAGAGGGACCTTGGAAGATGGATTCATGCACCTGTTCATTCTAGCCAGTTCTAACAGCTGGAGTTAGAAACCAGAAAATTGTTCACTATTTTCTCCAAGTTTGTCTAGATCAGGAAGATTGCATGCTTCAGCTAAGAACACTGCATCTCACGCAGGTCAGTAGTTAGCAGACATGGTTGTCTGACCCTTGCTATCTGAACAGTCTTTTCTGAAACCAGTGAAACAATCCATATTCAGATGGCTGATCCTCAATAATCTGTGCTGATGCCTGGCCTGTGTCAGCTTGAAACTGTATTCCTTGTATTCACAAGAGGGGACTGGACACAGGTCCCTTTCATTTCTGCTACACCTGCTTAGTAAAAATCACTTTTCTTTTGTCTTTTTTTTTCAGTGCAGATAGGCACTGCCATCACCTGCACTAGTGCCATCCACATGGTCACACTTATACTCCAGGGAGTACTGAGATCATCATGGTCCTATCACACAACTTTCTTACACCTTCCTTTTTATGCAGCCTGCAGGCAAAGCCCAAATTCTTGTACGCAGGGACGCAGTCCTCACTGACAAATACTGTCTGTCAGAGGTGAATGGTAGAGAAGATTTCAGTGTTACCTAGATTCATGCTAATGTCCCCCACCTAAGTGGTGCAAGTGAACTGAAATCAAGACTTGGGCTTGAAGAAGCTGTAGAGAGCATTTCATTCTTTCTCCATTCATTTGCTCATGAATCTGTTAATCATTCAGCAGAATTTAAGCAGACCTATTAATTTCATTTAGTGTGTAATTTAAATTCTCAGCTTACTTGAGAAATTAGAATTCATCAGGGAATCACAGTCCTCAGCCTCAGAAACAATTTAGCTGACTGTGGGGGACAGAGAGGGAAATACATCCCAGAATCTCATCTCAGCAGCCTTGAAAGTGAAAAAAAAACCCCAATTCTGTCACACTGGATTAATTTCTCTTTGTCTTGCCACCACAGCAAATCCCATGGGCCCACACTGCACTGTCCCCATAGCAGGAAGCTCCATCTTGTCCTGGTCAGGCAGGTTCACAAGCAGTTGAGTTACTGAGGTCCAGCCAGTGGCTCACAGCAGAGAGACAGGACCAGCCAGTGTCTGATTGTTCCACCCTGCAGTGCAAAGGAGGCAAATCAGCCTCATCTGCCATAAAATAGTGTTTGTGCCAGTCAGGCTGCCTCAGCTGAGGGGGCTGCAGGTAGTCAAGCAGAGTGACAGTGTGACAACGGCATCCTAAACCACTCTTCGCCCACCACTGTCTGATCATAGCCAGACTCGCCCACTAGCATGGGACAAATGCAAAATGTGGATTTGGGGTGTCTGATTCTCCAGATAGCTCTTCAGCATGGTGCACTGTGATGTTCACCAGATTCCTGCCTTTTCTGCTTTGCCTCATGTCACAAAAGGAGCAGTTCTGCAGGAGATTCAAGCACATGACTGATTTTGGCATTTGTGGTTTGGGGAAAATAGTAGCCAAAACCAAGGCCACCCCTACATAGCAGCATGCAGCAAACAAACTGTTCAGCATTTCATTTGTAAAAAAACCTGGAAAATGTTATTAAAACTGCTTATGATGTTGTTTTAATGCTGAAACCTGAGAAATAATTTTAAGGATTCATTCAAATCTGATTTTTAGTTCAGACATTCATGTTAAGTCTATTCTGCTTCCCATGTTCCGTTACTATTTTCTCTCATCATAAAGCAGCTAGACAGACCCTGCTAGCTGAACAGGTAAGCATTTTAGATTGCACTAAATATTCTCAAACAGTGCTTGAAATCACTCATTGGGGCTGTAGGTGTTCCCATGATAAGGGGACAATTCAGCCTCTCTTGACTCACTCTAAAGAGGCTCTCTGTGGAGTTGTGTGTCACTTGTCAGCATGCAGTTACCTGTCCATCCATCCTCTGACACATCCTAGATCAGGCAGATGAGTGAGTACTAGGACAGGGACAGTTTGCTGAGTTTGGCATGCTGGGGCACCTTCTTACTAATTTTGCAGGCAGCTATAATAGGAGACCATTGCCAGGCAGGACACAAGGCTGGGCCACTCATGGTGCTTATTGTGCCTGCAGCATGCATTCCTTTGCTGCTTTATACTTAGGTGTTATCCTTGCTTTACTGGATGCTCCATGGTCTGCTTGGCTCTTGTCTTATCATCAGTAGAGCTTACTTTAAGCAGCACTTGGACCAGATGCTGAATGGCTCAGATGGTGTCAACAAGCAGCACAGGCTAGTATGGGGCTAGCAGGAAAGCAGTGGTTTATTCTTTGAGCATATGCATCTTCCCTTAAATGATTTTGATGTCATTATGGACAGAATGTCTCAAAGATAAAGTGAAAAGGTGAACAATAAAGGAGGGGCAAGATGTGATGTGGTTGGCAGATCCAGGCAAAAGTCTTTTTCCTGTACTATTCAGAGCAGTACAGTGATGTCAAAAGGATCCTGGACCCGCTTCTCACATACACACATGCATGCACTCACATGCTGCTCCATGTGTTCTTCTTCTGACACAACATCCAGGATTAGCTGAAGTGGAACCAGTGCAGCCAAATTCCCCCATAAGTCAGACTGACAGCACAGCTGCCTGTATTCTCCANCGTGATGGCACGAACAAGGTAAAGAACTGGAGAAGTACCCGTGGCTGTGCTCTGAGCTGCAGTCCCTAATGGTGCTAGGGTGGTCAGGGACAGTGTTCATTGCATTTGCCTACTGCCAGCCACACTGCAATAGCAGTGATGGCCCTTCCTGGAGCTGGTGGGCCCAAAAGCTAGGTGCTGTGTTGCATCTCAGCACCTGGGTAGATGCAGGGACAGCTCAGGATCAGTGAGAACCCTGTAGAAGGCAGAGGCAGCCCAGCCANCACAACATCCAGGATTAGCTGAAGTGGAACCAGTGCAGCCAAATTCCCCCATAAGTCAGACTGACAGCACAGCTGCCTGTATTCTCCAAGTTCTCCACTGAAACAGAAAACTGCTGCTTTGCTTCATTCAAGCGTGGAGACAGGTAGATTTTTCTGTGGTGGGATGACCCTGGCTGGACAGCAGGAGCCAGTCAAAGCTTCTTCTCACTCAGCTGGACAGAGGAGTGAAAACACAGCAACAGCATGGGCTTTCCACAGGGTCACAGCCTCTTTCAGACACCCACCTTCTCTGTTATGGGGTCCTCCATGGACTATAGATGGATCTCCGCTCCATTATGGACCTCCATGGGCTTCAGGGGAATCTGTTCTGATACCTGGAGCAGCTCCTCTTCCTGCTTCTGCACAGACCTGGGTGTCTGCAGGGCTTTTTCTGACACACCCTCACTCTGGCTGCAGTTGTGCAGGATTTTTCCCCCTTTCCTAACTGTTAGAATCTCTAACACCATTGCTAATGGGCCCAGCCGTGATCAGCAGCAGGTCTGTCTTGGACCCATCTGGCATTGGCTCTGTTAGATACAGGGAAACATCTAGAAGCTTCTCACAGAACCCACTTGTGCAACCCTTCTCTACCAAAAACTTGCACACAAACCAAATATATCACCCAACGCAATGATCCTGCTAATGAGCAAACAGAATCTTCAGACTCCTAACTGAACATGTTTTGTAATATCAAAGGCACACACAAGCTGCTTTATGCCCTCTCAATCTTCTCTGCTCTTATCTGCTCCTTGAAGAAAGCTTAGGTCTGGAAAATTAGCCAGGAGGAAGCTGGGTGTGATTAAGGCTTCCCCTGTCTGTTTCAGCCCTGCTGGTGCAGCTGCTGATTGCCCCCAAGTCATCACAGCTGCACTCACAGTGTATTCAGCCACCTGTAACCATTTCATCAGCATCCTAAAGCACTGGCAGCTTGTCTCAGTGCTGTGTATTTGTGGTCAGTGCTGGAGCTTCTGATGGAGATGAGTGGAAACTGGGTTGTATTTAGTGTTACAAGTATTTGCTTCCATAGTCTCACTTAATCTCTCTCTGAACAGCAAAATTGACATGGCCTGAAAAATACTAGCCTTTTATTCTGGAGACAGAGGTAACCATGCATTTGTAAGTTCCATACTGAGAAATTACTCTGATTTAAGGTTTTGGTTTCAGTCCTGAATCAGTCTCTTAGTTGCTCAAGCCAGAGTGAGTTATTAATCCAGTCCTTTTCCTGCCAAGTTCCATGAGCATTTATTCAGCTCTGCTGTCAGCAGGAGCAGGCTGGCTATGGTTGGTAAATGTATGTTTGTCTCCATGCTCCTCATCTTCGCAAACCCTAGGCATCTCTGCTCCTTATTTCTCCTGCTTATTTCTCCCTCAAGAAAGGGAGCCTTGGACATGTGTCCACCTGCTCTGACTTGTGAGGAAGGGAAAGTGTTGGCCGACCTTGAACTTGCACACCATAGAAGCATGCTGCTTTTCCACAACAAGTGGGAAAAGCTGCTTTTCTCTCCAAGGGGGAATAAAATCTGCCAAAGAAAAAAACAAACAAATAAACAAAACCCCCAAAAAACAACCAACCTGACAACAGACTTCACACATTGTAGGGGAGACAGAAGTAGATTCACTATTCAGGTTTCTCAGCAAGCAGCCTGGTATTCCTGTTACTCAGGCATACCACAGAAATAGTTTCCAGCATTTTCTCACACTCTGGAGAATTTTTTTTTAGCTGATCTGATTCCTGCCTTACTGGCCCCATGCTCAGCTTTTCCATACAAGCCTTGCATGCCATTGCATGATGAGACTGGGGCAGTTAGTGCAACTTTAGTGACTAGCTGGTAACTCAACACAACTGATCTTCCACAAGAAACAAGGAAGGACTTTGAATCAGAAAATTTAATATCAATTTATATACATCCCTGGATTCCCATCCCTGGTGGAGATAGACCCATATTAGTGCAGCACAGTAGTGGGGTCCTTGCATCAACCAGCTGCAGACAGGGACAAGGTCTCAGCCTGTTGTCTGCCTCATCTGGGTTTCATCCAGAAGCTCCAAGACCTTATGAGTCTTGGAGATCAAGATTTTAGTGTGTTGCTGTCAACAGACTGCTGTGAGTGAAGGTACATCAGTGTTAGTCCCTGGTGACCTTGGAGAAAGTGGGTCAAAGCTCATCTGGCCTTCACAGCATCCCTCCATAAGAGGTAGCAAGCTCATGTCCTGTGCTATTAATTCTGCTGTGCCTTTTGCCACTATCAGATCTGGGTTTCTTATGGTAGCCAGCTAGGCTGTTGCTCTAATTTTGTTTTTTCCATTCCTATCTCCTGTGCAGAGAAGCAGAGGGAGCTGGCTCGGAAGGGCTCCCTGAAGAATGGCAACATGGGAAGCCCAGTTAATCAGCAGCCCAAGAAGAACAACGTGATGGCACGAACAAGGTAAAGAACTGGAGAAGTACCCGTGGCTGTGCTCTGAGCTGCAGTCCCTAATGGTGCTAGGGTGGTCAGGGACAGTGTTCATTGCATTTGCCTACTGCCAGCCACACTGCAATAGCAGTGATGGCCCTTCCTGGAGCTGGTGGGCCCAAAAGCTAGGTGCTGTGTTGCATCTCAGCACCTGGGTAGATGCAGGGACAGCTCAGGATCAGTGAGAACCCTGTAGAAGGCAGAGGCAGCCCAGCCAGGTTAAAATTAGGGGGTTTATAGAGCCATCCTGCAGGTTCTGAGTAGTCTCAGGTAACACCTAGTCCTACCAGTGGGAGAGCATCTGTGCTGCTTCATGAAGCACAGACTGGTTTAGAGCTTAGTTCTGCCTTGGTTGCTTTTGTCAGTGTAAGTTCCACTGCTCCTTTTTAATGGTGACCTGTTCTGCTACTGACAGATTTCATGAAGGCTTGTAAAAAATCCATATCTACGTGCCTTTCTATACACCTCCTCCACCCTTGGAACAGCATGGTCACACTTTGCTGGAGATGCTTTGGAAGAGCTCTGTAATAGAGTATTAGGCAAGGCTACAACCTGCTGTGAACATAGACATTCTGAGCTGAATATTTTCTTTTCAAGTATTTTTATTTTTTTCCTTGCAGACTTCAGTACACCAATGTATTACTTACCTATGTTCAGAAGGGAGGAAACCCCATGAGCCTGCAGGATTGCATGCTTTGCACACTGCTAGAAAGGTGGTGGGTTTTAGTGGAGAATCTCACTTAAAATGACAGAGGAATATGCGAAATGCTGGATGTTTACTGATGAAGGGGAAAATTGCCTGGATTACCATATGTTAAGTAGAATAGGAGGTGCAGGTCAGAGCCTCTCAGTATGCAGTGCATCTGAGAGATGAGATTCCTTGTTCACAATAACTCATCAGATCCAAAATACTAGTTATAAATCCAGACAGACCTTGCCAACTTATAGTTGTAAGCCCCTGAAATACAGGTGGAATATGATGCATTGCTTCCTTTCTGTGTTCAGGTGTTGTGGCCATATAAAAGTGCCAGACCCTTCATGGTAGCAAGTTCAGGAACTGTGCTCAGCTGGTTTTCCATGCCCACTTTTCCTCCTTATCTGCCAAGTACATTCTGGAAAAACTCCTTCTCTTTCGGCATTAGGCTGCAAGCTAGTGTCCTGAGAGGAATGGTAGCAGATTTGCTGCTTGAGAGGTTTAGAAACAGTGAAATTAGCAGAGGAAGGTAATAAGGAAGAGAAGATGGAATAAATAGAGGTATCTATCTATAACGTGAGTGAATTTTCCGTGGAGAGATTGATGTTTCCAAGCTGCCAATGGAAAGAGCAGAGCAGTGACACCTATTGACAAAAGACTTCAAACAGCCAGCTCAGTTTTGTTTCACTTAAGGACATCTGAGCACCTCTGAATGGTTCAGTCTGTCTTGCTACAGACAAGGCAACACCAGGACGGCAGAAATGCCACAAGCTTGTTCAAGCAGCTTTTCACACGGTAACAGTTGCAGTAGAATGGGATGTATTCCAGGAGGACACACTGCAAAACTTCCAGATTATGATTTAAGTCTGAGCTGTTGGCTTCCTCAGGTCTCTGCAGGAGAATAAGCTAAAGCCATTTTCCCCTTTTTGACAGTTATGCTCTTCTCATCAAGTGAAGAGTCTTTGGTTCTCCTAGTATCTACTCCATGTCCTCCTTCTTTTCCAAGGCCTCTGTTATTCTTTATTACCCCTGACGAGTTCTGACACCCAGCCTCTAGTACAAGGTTACCTTCACCATTCAGTCCTCTTCTGGGACAAAGGTGCAGCCAGCCTTACAGGTGAGAGTAATTGGATCTAACACTCTCAGTCTTCCTAAAAGCAAATTAAATGTGAATGAGCTGGAGTGATGCTGCATTCTTCCTATGAGAACAGACAGAGCCCACAACACCATCCACACCACTTGAACACAGGTGGATGCTACAGTCCACTCAAGGTAACCTAAACTTATGGTCCAACTTGTGTTGCTTCAGATGAGCAAAAACACAAAGAATCTTAAACCAGGACAGCAGCAGACAAAAGCAGCTAAATTTATTCCAATGACAGTAGGAAGTGAAAATAAGGATAATCAGGATGTGAGGAGAAAGACTTAAGCCAGAGGCAGAGACACTATAACAATTCTTGTCTTTTGCAGTTAAATTGAAGTATTTTATTTTTAAGAAAACAGACATTTCTCAAGAAGAAGATGTTGTGGGGTTTTTTTCATCAAGTAAATACCACCACTCTGTTTTTCTCCTAGATCCTAGAAAGCTTTGTTCACTGGTAATTTAATAACAACTGTCAGTCAGTATATATGAAGAAGGGACTTGAAAGCTGGAGACTGAAAATGAGAGTCAGTGTTTCTGATATCTGTATAGGGAAACTTGTGCTTCCAAATCTCAGCTTCAGTTCCAAACATCTTTGCTTCTTGACTTCCTGCCTACATACCTTAGGAGCAGAAGGACTGTCCTACTTCTGCAAGAAGGGCTACTGAGTTTTGCAGATGGATCCCATTTTCTCCAGTCCCCTGGTGCAGCAGTTTGGAAATTCTGCGTCAGGTTTTAAATTAATTTATTTAATTTATGTTTCAACGAGCACAGTAAGAAAGTATACCTGATTGTGAACCTACATACCTGCTTTTTTATAGGATTTGCTATATCTTACTCTACCTGAGCCTGCCCACTGACAGTGCTTGCCAGGACTTCTTGTTTCTAAAGTTAGTGGCTTGCTGCAATTTTGTGTGCAGAAGCAGAAAAACATTTCAGGTAGTTAGAGAGTAGTTGGAGCACAGATAAGATTGATTATCATCTTTAGATTTATATTTCTTAAACTGTTCGTGAAGCATCATTATGCATCATGATGTGTTGTTAAAGACCACTTGGGGAAAACCTGTGTTAACTCATTGAAACAGAAGACTTTGTCACTCTTATGGTTCTTACCTGCTGAACAAAGAATCTTACTCCTTTTGCTGGGTTTACTTAATCCTATTTTAAATGTGAACCAAACAATTTTTTCAGTTTTTTTTGAGAAAAAAATTTTTGAGATA
>VWYI01020591.1:11474-28817 GCA_013399455.1 Anthoscopus minutus
GCCTCCTTCTCCTCCCCTGCCAGGAAAAAACAGGCAACACAAGAATGAGCAATCTGATATGACAAGCAGTGCTAGCCAAACAGGTTCATCAGAATGAAGTGCAGAGTGTCCCAATTTTTTTTTTTCTTCCAGGAAGGGGCGTATTCCCAAAGCATGCCCAGTGTTCATCCCTGTGAAGCTACTATAGGCTACCCAGAGACATGGCTTGCTCCCTCTGAATTCACCCATTTAAACATCTTCACCAATAAGCAGTGGCTTACAAAGAAGTGGAATGGGGAAAGCCAGCTAGCATATAGCATTACCCTAGGCAGTGTGTGGTGCTGAGCTTTACTGTGTGATTAATGGACAATATTTAATTATTTCAGGCTCGTCGTTCCCAATAAGGGCTACTCATCGCTAGACCAGAGTCCAGATGAAAAGCCCCTGGTAGCCCTGGATACAGACAGGTATGCAAAAGGTTTAAAAGGTAATACACATGACAGCTTAAGTGAGTTTTCATACCAGAGGGCAGCTCTCATAGTCTTCCCTCCACACTTCCTCTTACCTATGCCATGGTGGGTNTTAATTTATTTAATTTATGTTTAAACGAGCACAGTAAGAAAGTATACCTGATTGTGAACCTACATACCTGCTTTTTTATAGGATTTGCTATATCTTACTCTACCTGAGCCTGCCCACTGACAGTGCTTGCCAGGACTTCTTGTTTCTAAAGTTAGTGGCTTGCTGCAATTTTGTGTGCAGAAGCAGAAAAACATTTCAGGTAGTTAGAGAGTAGTTGGAGCACAGATAAGATGGATTATCATCTTTAGATTTATATTTCTTAAACTGTTCGTGAAGCATCATTATGCATCATGATGTGTTGTTAAAGACCACTTGGGGAAAACCTGTGTTAACTCATTGAAACAGAAGACTTTGTCACTCTTATGGTTCTTACCTGCTGAACAAAGAATCTTACTCCTTTTGCTGGGTTTACTTAATCCTATTTTAAATGTGAACCAAACAATTTTTTCAGTTTTTTTTGAGAAAAAAATTTTTGAGATATCTGTTGTGAACAAGATATCACTGTATTAACACATTTTCCTTATCCTGAAGCTCTGAAGCCTGCACTCTATTTCACAAACTCTCCCAAGCAGTTAAAGGTACAGAATCATCCTCAGCCTTTGTAACATTTCTGGTTAACTGGAAGTCATCACAAAAAAATGGAATTTAAAAAGTGCTGGTCTGACTGGTTTCTTATGCTGGGCACACTTTTATCAGATTTCTGCTATTGCTGAATTTAGAACTGAGACCTCAGAAGTGCTGTGTTTCCAGGGACCTGAGTAGGGATTCAGAAAGAGACACCACATAATATCCCTGATTTCCAATAGAAGAGCATTGGGATCACTGGGCCTCTAGCTTCCCCTAGCCTCCTTCTCCTCCCCTGCCAGGAAAAAACAGGCAACACAAGAATGAGCAATCTGATATGACAAGCAGTGCTAGCCAAACAGGTTCATCAGAATGAAGTGCAGAGTGTCCCAATTTTTTTTTTTCTTCCAGGAAGGGGCGTATTCCCAAAGCATGCCCAGTGTTCATCCCTGTGAAGCTACTATAGGCTACCCAGAGACATGGCTTGCTCCCTCTGGATTCACCCATTTAAACATCTTCACCAATAAGCAGTGGCTTACAAAGAAGTGGAATGGGGAAAGCCAGCTAGCATATAGCATTACCCTAGGCAGTGTGTGGTGCTGAGCTTTACTGTGTGATTAATGGACAATATTTAATTATTTCAGGCTCGTCGTTCCCAATAAGGGCTACTCATCGCTAGACCAGAGTCCAGATGAAAAGCCCCTGGTAGCCCTGGATACAGACAGGTATGCAAAAGGTTTAAAAGGTAATACACATGACAGCTTAAGTGAGTTTTCATACCAGAGGGCAGCTCTCATAGTCTTCCCTCCACACTTCCTCTTACCTATGCCATGGTGGGTCTCTGTGTGAGAACAAGTGAGAAGATCTGTGAGAAAAGAGGACAGTGATGGAAAGATCTGAGGGTCACAGACGAAAGCTACTCTACAGGCTCCCTTGATGTTACTTCTCTGTGCCTCAATAACAGTTTCATGGCACAAGAAATACTGGGCTAAGTGGGGAATACAGGTCTCATCTAACCAATTCCTTCTTTGCTGTATCTCTTACTTCCCTGCAGTGATGATGACTTTGATATGTCCAGATATTCCTCCTCGGGATACTCATCAGCTGAGGTGAGTTATATTCTCTCCTGCCATCCTTGTCATGAATGCAAATAACAGAACAGCCAGAAATGGCCTTGCACAGGCAGAAATTACTACACAACAAATTTAGTAGTGGTATAGACTCTGTGAGTCTGAAGGGGCATAAACTGTTTCATGTTGCTTTCTTCCCTGGTGATCCAGTTGGCTCCATATCCTCACTGCCATGGCACGGAGATCTGCCCATTAGCAGTTTTCACAGCTACCTTTGGTTTCACTTGAACTTTCCTTCATTCTTCTTAGTCCTGCAGTGACCCATGAGGTACAAAAGCATCATCTTGTCTGCCATGGCAGCTCAGCAACTGTACGCATGCCAAGGACACAAATAAAGGATCTGAGTGTGTGCTGTGATTTCCAGTCATTGGAGTGGTCAGGGTCACCCTGTTTACTTGGAGCAAGCAGAAATTCATGGGAGGACTTGCAGATACAAACTCTTGCCCTTTCAAAGAGAAAGGCAGGAAGCTCAGGCTTGTTAGTGCCTCTGCATTGTTTCTGATTATATTCCTAAGCCCTCTCATGAATTTGTTACTCAGCCTCTGGCCACAGCTTGTGTAGGATTTTGCATCCAGGGTGCTGAGCAGCCATTCTGCCCACAAACTTCTTAGAACTCTTACCCCTTGTATATCTTCCTTGGAAAAAATACCTCTGAAACCCTGGGAAACAGCCAAGAGCAGTGACCATATCAGATGATCTAAGCTGTTTCTGTGCCCTGACAAAGTGTTGTTTATACAGATCCGGCTAGACAGCACTTGAATCTGAGATCACAGAGCCAAACTTTACTGTCTTTTAACTGCTGTAGTGTGCCCCAGACTGAGAGGGGGGACTGCCCATCTGCCAATAAATATAATTATACATTACCAAACTGAGGGTGTCCTCGGGGGAAAATTATTCTGGAACAAAGATACCCAGATATCTATCTATTCAAATATCCAGAACTCTAGATATTCCTATTCTGGAGAAACTAATACCCTCCCCTCATCTGAGGTCAAAAACTAGGACTGTGGGGCAGAATTACATTCCAAAATAGGGGATCTCCTACATCTTCTGACCAGCAGAAGTAAGAAGTCCCAAGTGTTTGACTGTTTGTCTCTTTGTCTGTAGCAGATCAACCAAGACTTGAACATTCAGCTCCTAAAGGATGGGTACCGGTTAGATGAGATCCCAGATGATGAGGACCTCGACCTAATCCCCCCGAAATCGGTCAACCCTACCTGCATGTGTTGCCAAGCCACCTCCTCCACCGCCTGTCACATCCAGTAGTGAGGCCGGCAGGGTGTGATCAGTGCTTTCCACTATAACTGTAAAACTTAACAGCCATTGCTTCCTCCTATGGTAGGACGTGCACCTCTTTGTGTTCATGGAGCCAGGAGAAACCAAAAAATTCATTTTATGATTGGTTGATAACTTATTTTAAACTATGGTAAAACAAAAGAGAAGTTGCTCAAAGTGCCAGGCGGTGCCTGGCAGAACTGACTGGTCTGGAGAGCGAATGCAAAGGGGTCCAGAGATACCTCCTTGGTTTGTTTAGGCACTGGGGATATTTTGTAAAGTGTCTTTTTTGAGAATGGGAATGGTCAGATGGGACTTCAGGTAATCCTGCCCACTGAAACCAATCCATCTGCAAGATTAGGGCAAGTTGGAGGTATCAAAGTGTTTTACCAATGAGAGGAAGTCAGTTCTTAATTCATTCACTAAACCTGTTTCATTTGCATAACCAAAATTATATTATAACTGGGGCACAGGAATGGGGACGGACCAGGGCATCCTTTCTTATGGCAAGGCTAGCCAGGACTAGCATGACACAATTCATTCACTTGCAAGAGGGACAAGTAGGTGACATTTCACTGTGAGTCAGTAGTAGCTAGAGCTGTTGTGTCACATAGCCAATGCAATCTACCCTTAGCGCCTCATTAAATTACCACCAAAGGCATCAGATTCAATCTGCAATCCAGTCATGCACTTCAAGGATGTGCTCATTGCCCAGGAACACCAACCATACTTGTGACTTCAGTTCAGTCACATATTCTGACTTCACCCTGCATTTAATCCCTGTGCAACCCATCTCTTTCCAAAAATCTTAAACTTTGTTCAACTGAGAAGAAATTAATCCTTCTTGAGTCAGGACTAGAGACGTACAGCTTGAACTACAGTGCTGGAAAAGCTACTTGAAGAAAGCACATTTTAACAGTGCTTGACTCTTGATATTCTCTTGACACTGTGTCTCTGGGTGCCTGTGGGACAGACTCCTTAATGCTGAAGTCACCAGTGTGGTGGGGTTAGACTTGAGAGGAGTTTTCAGCAACAGCAGAATTATGAACAGCTTCAGCTGAAAGATGCCCATGAGAGGAAACTATTGTTCGCCTCCACCTGTGAGCCAGACATGGTCTCAGGTCAGAAGCAGTTGTGTTTTATCTGGTGCTGGAAAAGTTAGGAAACCTGTTACATTAGATTGCTGGCCTGAGCTCCCAGTTCACCAGCAGATTGTTTTGAATGCACAATCACTTCTGGAATTATGAAACATGTCCTCTCACTGGCTTCAGCATATACAAGGGATGGGCTAGCATTTTTCTTGGTGTTGAAATATTTTGCCACAGGCACAATTCTTGTGTTTTCCTGGCCTTTCAGGAGGAAGGACCACCTGCCTTGGGTCATCACCTGCTTTGTAGCCCGGGAAAGGAAAAAAATGAGGGCAGTTCTGAGCTTCCCATTAGAATTCCTGAGTCACAAAGCAGAGCCTGAGCTGCTCCACAACAGACAGATCCCCATCTGAAATCTGTATGAAGTGAACTGAGTCTTTAAGAAGTCCTATTCATAATTAGCAGATTTTTTTAACATCCTGGGGATTTACTCTGTGCAGTGCAAAGCTTGATACCAGTCACAGTGTGCATGAAAGAGCAGGCAAGATCCCCAGGCTTATTTGCTTGATGGTATTGACAACTTATAAAGCTGCGCTTGTCCCCTCTGCCTAAAACAACATGCTGCTACTCTGGTTCCAGGCCATAGAAAGAGGACTTGAATGGTGCTGTTCATTGAGCATCCCTGCCTCTTCATGCAGAAGTGGTGGTTAATTTGCCAGCTCCTGTGAGGATAATGTTCCTCAAGTGAATTCATCTTTTCTCACCACCCAGTAGTACTGAGGGAAATATTTCCAAAATACAGCTCGGGTTGAGATTGTCAAGTTGTCTGGAGGTGAGGGAAGTAGAGGGTCGAGAGAAATATAAAAGGGAAGAACATTCCCTAAGAAGTCTTTTTTAATGGGGAATGTAGTCAAAACCTACTAGAAGTACCATGGTCAAACCAAATCCTGTAGGACACGACTAAGAGTCTTTAAATCTTCACTCTTCTGGAGAGGGACTTTGCAGTTCAGCACTGGTATAATGGAATGTCTTCATCACATTTATCCTCCTGGGTCAGTCTCTGTGCCTTCTAGCCAGCCTGCACACACTCAGCCTTTCCCACAGCCCTTGTTCAGGAGCTCAGAGCATTTCAGAGTGCCTGCTAAAGCCACAAGCCATCTCTTCACCTGGGCCAGCCACTGAGAGCTGCACATCCCACAGGTCTCCATCATGCTTGCACTCATATAATCATGCCGTCATCTAGGTTCAAAAACACCCTTAAGATCACTGGGTCCAGCTGTAACCAAGCACTGTCCTGTTCAGTCTAGGATAGAATGATGCTTGCTGTCATTGCTATCTCTCAGGCTTAACACCTCTCCTCTGAGCGACAGACTTGCACCTAGTGGACTTGGCAGTGCTGGATTAACAGTCAGATTCTCTGATCTGAAAAGTCTTTTCCAATCTGAGTGATTCTATGACACCCACTGTCCCATAGCACTATGACCAAGTCATTTTATTGCCCCTGTTGCTGTTTTTTGCCTGCCATGTGCCCTGAGACATTCCCCAACCCTGCAACTGCCTTCAACCCTTTGCATTTTGTGATGTGCAGCTGCTTCTAGCACAATCCTTTAGGGAAGGAGGAAGATGAATCCAGATGTTCCACTCAATGTTTCCTCTAAATACAAACCGAAGCACAACTCAAGCATTTTTGCCTGTGCACAGAAGGAGTTGGTTGCAGCAATAGTTGGTTTGGCATGACAGTACAGGACCATAAAATGGCAATTTTTTGGCTTCTCCTCTCTATGCTTTGTGTTCATATATTTTATTAGGGGAATAATGTAGAAAGGGTGGGGAAAAGTAGTTAGCTGTGTAGGGTCGCTACCAGAAAGGCTGAGTGGCTTAAAGCAAATACACATGTGGTTGTCTTAGAAAACTGAACACTAACCTTTCTGAACTGCAGCCCCTTCAGCAGATTATGACCATGCAGCATGTTTGTTGGCTTATTATGGAATATCGAGGACTGCCCATTGGTATGTATCAACCACAGATGAGGCTGGTTTTCCCTGTCTGGTCTCATGTTCAGACCTTTGCTTAAGCCAGCAGTTTTCCATATGCCCTCAGAGTCACAGAATGGGTAAGGTTGGAAGAGGCCACAGTGGGATCATCTGATCCAGGTCATCTGGTCATTTCTGCTCAAGTAACCCTTGTTGGAGGTTATGCTGTGGTGATTTCCTGGGAAGGTGTGAGATAGATGGCTATCCTGGCACTGCTCTCCTTAGACCAGTCTCTGCTGCCATGGCCAGAAGAAGGCAAAAGGCAAGAGCACAGACGCTGACTCTCACCTACTGAGTGCTCTCCAAAATGCAAATGGTATGCAAGAAAGAAAATGGTTCCTTCCTCCAGTCTTTGCACCAAACTAGATGGCCCTCTCAGGCCACATTTTCAATCCAAAGTTGTACAGAAAACCAAGGGGAGGAACACCATGGAGTATGAAACGCTGCATCGCTATCTACCTAAATTACAGGATTAGCTGTCTACCTAAAAACAGGATGTAAGAATACTGATGCTGGTGCCTCCACAAAGAAATTTGTATTTGATGCCTCCTAAAGCCAGACTGGGTTTTTGTTAGGATTTTATGTAATGTCAGTCTCCAAATTATGTGAGTTTCAGCAAATCCTTTTATCAGATGTTAATCTGATAAAATATCAGCTAGTATCCTTTAGTGTTAGTTGGATTTGAACTCTAGGGTCTCAGCACTCTCTTCTGTCTCTCTTCTGTCTCTCTTGGCTGCAAACTCCACTTTCCCAGATGTCTTTGGGAGGACGAACATCCTCCTAGTCTTGAGGAAGGTCTATAGATAGAATGGTCACGTCTGCTTTTCTGGTGTTTGTAAATAAACTTTGGTTGAAAGGAGGCTGATTCAGGAGCCCATCCTGAAGGCTCATTTGATATCTTACCAGACACATCTTGAAGTCAACCCTTGGAAGAGCCACTGGGTGGTATCTGACACTGCTGCATGTCTGTCCCTAACGTGTGTGCTCGGCCATTGGATCTGCTGTGCTCTTCTGGCTGTCCTGTCCTGCAGCTGCAAAAGCAGGTGACCATTCCTGCTGCATTGACTTTGAAAGGGACTTCAGGACAGCTTCCCACAGACAAGATGGACTCAGCTCCTTCTGGTTAGTTTCACCAGCTCTTGTCCCAAAAGGAGGTGCCCACTGCGTTCAGCAGTTCACTGGCAGGTCTGCAGTCCTGAGCAGAGCCTTTTCCTTTCCATGCACAGTCTGATCCTGGGCTGGCCTGCAGGCTGTGCAGGAGAATGTAGGCTTGAAAAATGCAGTGCCCTGTGTGTGACTCAACAGAAACATGAAGATGCTTTTGAAGAAAGGAAGGACCCAGCTGGGCAACAGATGGAAAATAGGGAAAGGAAAACAAGCAATAGCTAGAAAGATTGCCAAGTGCTGTCTTGGCCTAGGGCAGATCCCAGTTCTCCAAGCTGATCTGTCTCAGTGTAGTGCTGATGCCAGCAGGGAGCAAAGCTTGCTTTCAGATGTACACATCAGAAACACCCTGTCCCTGAGCTGGCACTACAGCCAAACACAGCCCTGGCAGGTCTGCTGGACTGTTAGAATACAGAAATGACATCTAGGGTCCTTGCTGCTGTTGGTATTTCCTCTAACCTCAGTCATGTTGCATCCCTTCTGAAGCACATGGGAGAAACCTGCCTTCCCAAAGTGCTTCCACCGTCCTGCATGGATACTGCCAAGTATGAGAGGCACCATTGATTGGACAGTTCTGCAAGCAGGATGCAAATACCGTGCTATAGAAATTTAATTCCTATTTTCAAAGTACTATGCTTTCCCTCTGTTTACCATCTTCTGATGTTCCTCACACATGCCAGAATGCAGCAGGGTGGAGGTTAGTACAGAGGTTAAACATTTTTGGACAAAGATGTTTGTCAAGGATAATGTTATCCAGTTACTTGGCAGCTGACTTTGCACAACTGATTTCTGAGTTTGCCTGCTCCCAGAGGGAGCACTTACAAAGATTTGATGGCCCAACAGCACCATCCACTGATAGCAGAATTAAGGAATTTAGGAGTGCAGCTTGGGATGGCGAGTAGCGATGAAGGGGAACAGAGGATTCAAAGGCTCATTTTTGGGATATTCCCATGGCAGTTTCACACTCTTGCTTTTAGTAACCATGTGATCATCTTAGCCTTTAGACTGGTGGTTCTGCCAGGACTCCTCCTTTGCTTTTCCATTCTCACTTCAAATCCATCTGGGGTATTGCCACTCTTACCTACAATGCTTTGGAACCTGGCTGCTGCTTGGCTCAGCAAGCTTGGGCTGCATGTTCAAAAGCATCATCTGCATAGAAGAAGAGTACCACAGGGCTAGCTAAGAAGGCATGGAAAGGTCTTCATTTTAAGCTGCTTTTCACCTCTAGGTGAAACCTAGGCATACTTGTCTCTTCCTTTCAAGGCTCAGCTGTGAGAGGGATTGCTCCAAACCATGCCTCATTAGACAAACCCATCTTTGTTTCAGAACCACACAAGACCTGAAGCAGAAGGGCCAGGAATTTAGTGTAAAGGGAGATTTTGTGGCCTGGGATTATCTACAGTGGAGGTTTCTCATGGGGGTCCATATCTTAACTTCCTGTATTATGCAACTGAGCTGCTGCATTTCTTCCTAAAAATTACAGCTACATCCCTTCCTTTGCCCCACTTGACATTGCTGACAGTCCCAGGATGACAAGAGCTGAACGGTAGCTGTCTGAGCACATCTTTGACAGCTTGCTGGAGAGGCAGAGGCTGGGGCTGACTGAGATCACACAGAGCACAGCCCCATTGCCCATGCAAGCATGCAGCAAACCATGTCACATAGCAGCACAGACAGGCAGGACAGGTTGCAGCATTCCCTGGTGCCTATGGAAAGCAGCCTTTCCCATTGCTTTAAAGACCCATTTGCCACTGGTGGTGACTTTGAGCCTTTTGCTTTATCTAAAAAAACAAAAATATGGATTTTCTCCTGGAAGGTGACAACCTCACTGTTGGTTCTTTGCCTGTGGAGGTATTTCCATAATAACAAATGGTGATACAGGTGGTGGGATTGGATCAAGGAGTGGAAGGTACAAAATAAACCTCACTAAAATGTGACTGTTGCAGACTGTCACTGGAAAGCAGTGGAGTCGGCACCAGGAAAAGAAAAGGCCACTGAAATGCCATGCTAAGCCCCATAGCTGCTGAGATTTTTACCCTCCCAGAGCATAATTTCTCCCCTAGCTGTTCCAGGTGAGCTCCCTTGGGAAGCACTGCTCTTCACTCAGGCTGCATTTTTGCTTTTGCAACCTAAACAAGCTGCAGTTCCATTTGGTACCCACCTTCCTCAAGCCCCCATGATTTGGGAGAGATGTAATACAGACACATGGAAAGAGCTGAAAAACTTGGGCAAGCACTCATCATGACAGACCTTCATGTCCACCCCCAGTTCACAGATTTGTTTGTTCAGTTTCTTTGCATGGAGCAGCTGTAGTAGCAGCTGTTTTCAACTTGTGGCTGCCTCTGTCCTAAGACAAACCCCAAGCAAAAGTCAGGCTAGCTGTAGGTCAGTGAACATGATGGGGTGAGAATCAGACAGGAAGCTGGGATTTCTCTTCACCCACATGAAGGCTGTGGGGCTGAGGATTCACCAGGTACATGCAAAACCTGATGAGATCCAGCCTGCCAAGCCGGATGCCTTCACCCTTCTGGCCTCAGTGCTGTGGGTCCAGGTCTGCTTCTGGTGTGGCCTGGAGTCCAGCAGCAGAGGCCTTAGCGGGGAGCCTGTTGGTTCTGCTCTTGCTGCACTGGGGCAGGGTGCTGTGAGACACTGGTGAGGCTGTAGTTCTGCCAGGAGAAAGACTGGTGGAGGATGAAGTCTTTGCAGGGGAGACAATTCAGAAAGTTGGGGTTTTCCCCTCCCCTTTTCGCACTTTTTAAACCCTTTTTAATCCTCCCACAGAGGTTATTGAACCTTCAGTTTAATAAGGGAGATGAGCTGCCATTAAATAGTTTCTAAAGGGTCTGAAAGCAGGTGCTGGCTGGTATGCAGAGCCGTTCTGCGCCTGATGTGATTTCCAGACCTCATTTGTCCAACCTGTAGCAGTCACCCCATGAGCTGGGTGAGGACTGGGGTGGGAGGATCAGCACTGGCCATCATGCCAAACAGCCACGGCTTCCCAAACTGAAGAAGAATCAGACCAGGAAGTGGAGGAAGGAGCAACCGCAGTAGAAGGATAGCTAGTTGTCACAAGTAATCTTTGGTATCCGTGTCCAGTGGTTAGTCCTAGAATTCAAGCCTTGTTATATTGCACACACATCCTCCTTCCTCTCCCCTTTTCTCAGAGCAGCCATCGCCTTTCTTCCCCCTGCCCCATGCACTAGTGATGAGCATCAGAGGCAGTTGCACCAAAGTGATTCTCAGCCCAGTTCTGCATCCCCCTTCTCACCCAACCCAAGGCAACCCAGGCAGTGTTGGCCTTCATGAGTCTAGTAATTCCAGTTGGGTTTCTTTCCTTGTGTTTCATGGCTTCCTTCCCACACACTCTAGCAGGGCAGTACAGGAGGCTCTGACCATGTCCCAGGAAGTTTCTTTGCCCCCAGCAGCACCTTGCATACATGCACCTTACTGGGAATGTACTGGGTCGATGCTGGTGAGATCTGGCACTGCCGGTCTTGAATGGGTGGCAGCTCATGGGGATCCACCCAAGGAAGTTGGTAGAAAGTGGCTACTGTCCCTTTTCTTTTCTTTTTTGAGGGAGAGAGGGATTTTTTTGGCATTACAATTATTGTCCATCTCACAGTGGCCAAGTTCTGGGCTGCATTAATAATTGGTGTTCATTGGCTGTCCAGGCAGGTGTGGAGCTCTGCACCAAACTTAATAGCAAATATCGTGGCTGTAGCCAGAGCCTGCATACAGGATGGGTTTCTTCCATGCTGGCAAAGTACTTTCAGCAGGCTCCAGATGGACACTTCTGGCAGGCAGAGAAACAGCACTCCTCCAAGTCCGGATCAAATCTGCACTTCCATTTTGTGTCCTCAGCATGGGAAAAAATCAACCTAAGCAAATGCCTTCCAGGTCTCCATTCCCCGTGTGGTGCCCGGTGCCCCAGGGGAAGGGGTGTGGGAGGCATTTCAGGGTCACCAAAAGCAAGATCCTTTTTGGATTGATTTAATGGAAATACATTTCAGGATGGGAGACTTCCCGATGTTTGTGTTAATCTCAAGAGCAGATGAATTTCTGGCTGTCCTTGCATATAGTGAAATATAGCTGAAACAGCCAAACGCAAATAGAGTTAAATGTAGGGTTTGACCTGAATAACCTTTTAATTAGGAAGATAAATTTGTTGTAGCTTGACCTTAGTCCTTGTTAGGAACCTGCTAATCATTTGACATGCAGAGTGTATTAATGCTGCACTTAACTTGGCCATTGGTTTTTTTTATCTGGTTTTGGGAGTTTTTTCACTCTCAAAGCATCAATCTGCATCTTGTATGGGTTTTCTTTTGTTTCTTTTTTTCCCATTCAGATCATGTAGCACACCATTGTACTTTTGTTCCCGTCTGTGTAGAGTATTGCCTTAAACAGATCAGTTGTGTTATGGTTTGTTTTGGGTTTTCTCTTTTCTACCATCAGTTTTATGCATTAATTTATTTTAAAATGTGGGAGTTTTTTTCAAAAACGTGAAAAACGTGTATAATATTTTTTTTAACATTTCCATTGCAGTATTTATCATTGTTACTGGTTGTGTGTAGTGTAATGGAATTAATGATATTAAAAAGCATACATATAAAAACCAGCCTGACAGCCTTTTTTTTCATTGGAGCAAACTGGGGCAAGGGAGTATGGACTGCATCAGCTCCTCTGAGCCCCCAGCAGTCACAGATACTGAAACCAGCCTTCAAGCCATGGCCTGCTTGGTTCCAGAAACAGTGGCTGCTCTCACCTGTGTGAATGGCAGAGGGTATTCCAGGACTGGCCCCCAACATTTGGAAAACACAAGTCCCCAGGGCAGCAGGACAGCCCACAAGGCTGGACTCAGCCCCTGCATCTGGTCTGCAAGAAGCAGAAAGGACTGCTGCATCTGTACTACACCAATGGCTGAAACAACTTTTTCTCCAGACTTGCAGCTGCTCTGCCCCTCAAAGTTGTTGGCCCAGAGACAAGCCCTGATTTTTAGAGTCCAATACCAGCAGCTGAAAAACCTGTGGACCACCAGGTATAGAGGACATCCATGGAGGCCAGTGGATCACACTGGCAGCAAATCTGATGCAGGATTAGTACCCCCACAACTGAGGCTTGGATTCCACCCCTGCACAGTCATGCTCTCCAGATTTGTGCCCTGAGTTGCTCCAAGGTCAGGGAGTTGGGGTAGGGGTAGGCACTGCAGTGTCCACCTTCCTCTCCCAGCTTCCCACTGACTCCCTGGAGGGGATGGGGCTGATGGAGAGCCTAAACCTGGCTCAACAGAGACCAGTAGCATGTGAAAATCAAGGGCAGCTTGTTTTCTTCTTCTCTAAGTGCATATAATTCACTTTTGCTGAGACTCACTCAGGTGTTCCAGATTGTCCAGCAGCAAACCAGGCAGGGCTTTGCAGCCCTTCAGGGGCACAGGTTGGCATCCCCACTGCCAAGATGGGTATGGGTCTGCACGCATGAATCTGCCAAAATGAAGCAGCAGAGGGGCTGGAACAGAGAGTACAGCAGGGCTCTGAGTGGGTCCTGTGTTACAGGCCAGGCTAGAGCAGGGCTTGGCTTGTCCTCATCCCTGCAGGGGCATCTCTGCTCAACTGCCCAGCTCTGGAGAAAACAAACCCAGTTCATGCCACTCCCATTCTGGCATGACCCAGCTGCCCCTGCACTGAGATGGATGAGGATTTCCCAATCCGATTATAGAGACCATTACATGGGATGGAACAGCAAACAAGGCACACAGAATCACCCAAATCCAGCTTTTGATTAAAAAGGGGAGACACAGCAGGCAATAACTTTCCTGGCTACCTCATCAGACTGGGGCAGCTGTGCTGGTGCTGTGCCACAGACATAGGCTGCACTGGTGTGGGGATCTCTTGCCTGCAGCTGGATTGCTGTAGGTTTTCCAAGGAAATACAAGAGAAAGGGGCTTGAAAACCACAATCACTGCTCCTGCACCTCCCAAAATAAAATTATCTTGACTAGGACCAGCTGAAACTATTTCCTACCATTGTTAAGGTAGCTGCCAGCAGGAGGGGAGAGCTGAGAGCTAAGACAAAACGAGGAGGGTACAGCCCAAGAGGGATGTGGGCAAGAATTGCAGTCAGGGAGTGTGGCTATGGGATTGACAGAAAGCCACCAAATCCCACTGCTCCCATTCTATGGCATCACTGTTCACATAAGCATCAGCCTGGGCTGCAAGTGCCGACCCACACCTTTCCCAGCAGGCTCTTCTGTAAAAAACCTTCAGCAACACTTGCACCAACTCCTACTGCTCGCTGTCATCTGTCCAAAAGACCATCCAAGACTGGGCTCCACAGGAGCTCTGGAAACAGAACTTGTTTGTAACACAGGTAAATGCTGCAGGAGGAGGATATTTGGGGTTTCTACACTTACCCAGTTGCAGATGCAGCAGGGTGGCACAAGGACTTGTGCACAGGGTGCCTCGCTATATCTCTGCAGTGAGGCAGTGTCATGCTCCCTGATCAGGGAAGTGTTTGACCTCATGGCTTGTCCTTGCTGACTTGTGCCCTGGAGCTGCATCCTGCAGTGGCTTTGGTCTCTTAGAGCTGGCAGTCACCAGCAGAAGCTCTGGCATGTCAGCCCTGTCCGTGGATAGGTTTCAGAGTGCACCAGGCACAAGATCTGCTGAAGAAGGGAAACTGAGGCAGTGACAGGGCTCATGCCAGGCTGCTGTGACATGGTGATGATGGAATTGGTCTGAGAGCTGCTGTAACACAGTTCCCACACTTAGATGAGTTCCATCTCATGGGTCTTCCATGCCAGGGGGCCATGTGAAGGGCTGGGGAGAGTTCTGAGCTGAAAAATCCCTCTCAGCTCTTGTCCTGCAGGAGGAGCGATCCCTGAGCCAAAGCCCCACTGAAAGGCTGTCTGTGGGACACAGCTTTCCCCTCACAGGCTAAGAAGATCATCAGCACTGAGGCAAAGCTCACTGCAAACCAGATCATCTCTTGCAGCCTCATTACCACGTGCATTGTAATGAGGGAACATGGAGAGGGACATCACCACTGTGCAGGACAGAAACAGTGCATGCTACCAACCAGGGCACCCTTCTGCTCCATAAAACCCAGCCCTCTCAGGCCTTGCCAGCTGTAGGACATTGGTACAGTCCTGTAACTCCCTTCCCAACCTCTGCTTGCCCCATTCCTGGCAGTCCTAGTGCATTCACCCCATCTTCCACTTGGCATAGTGCTTGAATGTCTGTGGACACCCTGGATGCCCGGGCAGAGAAGCCAGTGATGCCATGCCCTGTCCCATGGTTTTGCATGAGTGGGGAGCTTGGGGAGAATATCACACAGTTGCTACAGCCCCCTGGGGGAGGCTGGATGCTCACATCTCCAGGCATTAGATCCTGCCTGGTAATCAGTTTCACCATGTGTCCCACCAGCCATGACAGCAGATGCTGCCACATGGAATGGGTGTCTCTTCCCACTCCCTGCTGTCTGTAGGGATTAACAGCACCTCCATCACAAAACCCATTGAGCCAAGGTCAGCCCAAGCAGCTGAGTGAGGTAGCAGTACAGGAGCACTACAGGAACACCATCAACCCTGCTGCCTATTGGCCTGAGATGAACTGGTTGTCCATCTTCAAAAGTTGTACCAAAGTGCCACCTGTCCTGTGTCACAGAGAGCACATCTCCTGATTACAATGGCAGTGGGTCTGTTTATCCCCTCTTTGCATCTTGTGTCCTCCTCCCAGTGCCAAAGGGATGCTCTCCCAGTATATGTGCTTGTGTCTTTGCCATGGCCATCCATCTCCTTCCCTGGACTGAGACCGTCCCTCGCAGAGATGTCTGCACATCCTGAGAGTTCTAACAGCCCATAAATATCCCCTGGGTGTAAGTGCTGACTAGGGAATACTCTCCTGGTGCCCCACAGTCCCCAGAGACCTCTATGACAGATCCTTAGGAAAGCCAGATTTACTCCCAGGAGAGTTGTTTGTATGCATGGTCTCATCCAGCCATGCTTGGGACTGCACCACACCTGGAATCCTGCTGGCATCCCTGAGCCCAACTACATGTAGCTTTGCATCACCCAGATTTTGGGGCCACATCAGTGTTTCATGTGCTGCTCTTGTATTTTCTGTTGTCATTGTGTGCTCTGCTTACCAAGAACACGTTCCCTGGCCACACTGTTTGTTATGCAGTAATCAGCTCTGTCCTTCACCCACTGCAGGTCTGGCAGCACCTTTTAATCCCCACATGTTTACCTTTAGGATGTCCCTGCTGCTGAAGAAGCTTTTTTCAGCTCTGGGCAGGGTGCAGAAAAGAGGCTGTTCAACCAGCACAGTCATCATTCTGCTACTGCATCAAATCCCCATGGGCCAAAATTAGGTGTGAGACTTAGCAGAAAACATTGTTTGCTTCAAATTCCTGAGTTTAGAAACTAAAATCAAGCAACAAGAATAAACAGGGAGCACTGGACTCCCCATATATGTCCCTGTGCCTGAGCCTCAGAGAGAAGTTTCTCAAGGTCTTCTCCATGGAGAAAAAGGAATATTTTCCTTGATTGGCATGGGTCTGATAACAAGAATTTTAAGGAACTGATCATGTAAGTGGTGTTTGCAGGAAGGGAGACCCTCTGGAAACAGATCACTGAGATGGCAATGCCAGGGTACATTAGTTTATCTCAGAGGCTTACTTTGCCCCACGGCACTGGTGAAGGGCAAAGATGGTCTTTCATTAAAACTGGTTTGAGCAATTGTTTCCCTCAGGCCCTTTCCCACCGTCTGGGGAAGTTCCTGGGGAGGGTAGAGATACCTCATTGACTGCTGGTTTGGTGGGCACTTTAATAGCCTTTTCAGGCTGGTGCCCTGCCACCATGCACAAGCTGGAGACCAAGAAAGCATGCAAGGGAAAGCTCTCGGAGCATAGTAACACAGCCAAAAATAGCAGCAGTCATTGACACCCGTGTTTGTCAGCTTCATGCTGGGTTGCTGAGGACGTGCTTGCTTTTGGCAAGTTGTCCAGGAAGAGCTGCCATCCATCTGGGATACTGAGCACTGACACAGGCTAAATAAGGAGGGATACTTTGAAAGGAGCACATAATCAATGAAGGCATGAAATGTTTGACTGATATGAGAGTACACTGCCAGGGGCCAAATCCACCTGGCCCCTCCATGTGTGCTGCTGATCATAAATCCATGGCACTGTGGTCCTCACAGTGGGGGGATGCTCCAGCACAGAGCTGTCTGGGAACCCACATTCCAGCGCTGCAGCAGCCTGCCATACTGTGCCCACATCAAGGAGTACCCCAGTCCTCCTGGGAGCAAGGAAAACCCCGTGAAAGCCCATCGCAGACTAAAACCATCCCATGTCCCGGCCTAAAAGCACCCCATTGGAAAACCTGGCCCTGCCCAAAATCATTCCATGAAAAGCGCATGCCAATCCCAAAGCATCACGCAAAGAGCCCAGCATAGCCCAAAGGCATCCATTAAAGCTCCCTCCCAGCCCCAAAGCATCTCATGAAAACCCCATCTCGAGCCAAAAGCATCCCGGC
>VWYI01020594.1:3454-27368 GCA_013399455.1 Anthoscopus minutus
TTCCAGTTAAGACTACCCAGGAAAAAAAAAAAAGATGGCATGATGCCTACTGATTCTTATCAATGGGCAAAGTAGAAATGCTGGCAAAGTTCATTTTTTGGTATCATACACTTAAGATACTGGCACAGCTGACAGAAACCCCTGGTATACAGACCCATACTCCTACTATAACAGACCCATGAAGAGGCATGAGTCTGAAGTGATTAGTCAGGAGCAGCCAGTAGTCCGATTCTGTATTTAAACAGTTTTTAAAACTGTAAGAAAGAGGAGAAAGTGTAATAAATAACTTTTTTGTCTGCAAATGACAGCAATAAAGGCTTGTTTATCCAATTTTAGAGGGCACACATGGTGACTCAGGTTGGAAAATATACGCAACTATTAACAAAACATCGTGTTTTCATTCATTTCTAGCTCTGTCAAAATCCCAAATCTGAGGGGTTTTCTATGCTACCTGTCTCCCCTCCCTCTGCGTTTGTTCACATTGCTGCACCATGCTTTGCAATTTTAAATCTAGCATAAGGAGATCACTTGTGTAATTTCATCGTTACTGTTTGAGCTTTAAAGATTTCCTGTCATGAATCACTGAGCAACAAGTGTGTATGATCACTTCTCACACAAGGTGCAGTCTAACCATTGAGATCAATCAACACACCAATCTTTCAGGTGTCTCAAGACATTCTAGGAAAAGACATGGATTGGAGTCACAGGCACCCAAATACCCTAAACAAAATACTTCAGCCTGAAAAATAAAAAAATTATATTTCTGACTGTGCAGTACCATAGAAGTTGACTGGGTCAAAACATTCTTCAGAACAGTATGTTCATTAAAGTTCCAAGCTGTCAAGTCCTATTGTAAGGTAAAATATCTCCTATCTCCTCCAGGAAATGCCTGCACATGTTTAACCAGCAGCCACACATCCAACTTTAATTCTGACATGTCTTAAAGTACTTTGGTTTTAACTTTTTGGTCTTTCACATTTTTTAATGTGACAATCTTTGAGCAACTTTTACAGTTCAACAATTAAGATGCAGTATCTCTATTGCTACTGCATTCCTAAATAACTATGTTTATTGTTTCATTATTTTTCCTTTAATGGCACCAAAATACTAAAAAAAAAAAAAAATATGAGAACTTAACCATGCTAAACTCAACATAAAGACTCCAGGGGCAAAGTAATTTTTTCTATTTTGCATAAATTTCAGTACATATTAATTTTAAAAAAAACCCCACAAAACAGAGAATAACATCCAAGAAATTTCAATACTGATTATCCTCTTTCATTTAACTGATTTTTCCTCTCACATAGCTTGACATTGGCTTGTTTTTTCAACAGCAGTTTTTAGCTGTAGGGCACATTTCTGGCACTGTCTGTTAGCCAGAAGCTTAGGATCTCAGTTGTCTGTAACATTGACCCACATTATCTCTGAAGCAGGGCCCCCTGTGTGGAATTCTAGAGAGAAACAGAGTTGCTATACAAAGCCGAGAAGCACACATTTTCTCTTTCTACATGTAACAGGTTAATAGTCACATAACATGAAATGTGAGGGAACAGAGGTCCTGGAGCTGCTTTTAGCCCCATGGTTCACCCAGAGCCCTCTCTTGCAATGCCTAGAGGAAAGAATAATTGTTATAGGTATATTTCTTCACCATCTGTGTCTGTATTTCCAAAGGATTAAACTGAGAAAATTTTGAGAAAGGACATGCTGGAACTACTGCAAAGTGTAAAGACATTTAGCAAAAAAACTTACTATCTACAGCAATGGGTATCATGCTCTGGAAAGGTAAAAATTTCTAAAGAACATATGAGTGAAAAACATGTGCCATCAGAAACCTTATTCACAACCATCAGCCTAGAATGAAGCAGCTTTTTCTCTCACATGAGAACGTGGGACCTCACATTGATCTCCACACCTCAGTCACTTCCAGGCAAAATTATCACAATTAACTGAAATTAGGTCAGAAAATGGAAGCAATTTCTTCAAAATCCCTATTCCAGCTTGGCAGAACATAGCAGCTTGCTTGCCTGCAAAAGTCTTGCCTACTGTAAGTTCAAAGTCCAGTTGCAAGGAAGTATCTCATAGAGTCCCCCAGACCCACCTCTGCTGCTGCCTCGAGGTGCCAAGGCAGGTCCCCAGCAGTGGGGCAAACACAGCTCCAACACTGATTGTTTCATCTTTGAGCTTGTCATGGTCTACCAAAAAAAAAAGTAAAACTTCCCCCAGCCACTAGAAATTTCAAAAAAAGACCATAGATAACAACAGTCAGGAATAAAACATATATTCATGGGTATGAGCTGCATACTAGCCATCAGAAGGAGATAGCACAGATTTTGCCTTTATTCCACAACATTTAGAACACCTCACAAGATGACTGTGAATATACAGTAACACATCCAAGAGCCAGAAAGTCCAAACAAAAGCCCTTTCCCCTACCCAGGTAAGATAAAGGCACAAAATTCTAGGAAGGCTCTTGAGGACTTCGTTACACAGATGTGTCACCCTCAAGAATGGTCACATTTAACAGTGACTGACAGTACAAAAAGTCCAAAGATTAGTTAAAAATCTTGAGTGACACAAACAAAATTTACAAAAGGAGCTATTCAATAAAGCAAACTCTTCTCTGCCAGATTTTTGGCTTGCATACTATGGATGGTCAAGAGTTCACAAGCAGCTGGATTGATTACAAAGATCAAGAATAAGAAAACAAAGAACATTTATATGTCTCTAAAAGGAATTTTTTTTTTCTAATGAAATCAGCAAGAGCTTCCAAAGAAAATCTCAAGACAACAGTATACATGGAAGTAGATTGTTTCCATGCTTTTAACTGCTTTGCTTGGTCTAGCTAGTGCTTACACACACACACATTACCATTCATCCCAAACTCATAGAATGTTAGTATTCTTTAACAAACCTCTGCTTGTATGCTAGGAGTGGTCAAGTACCTCTAAGGGTGCTGTTATCTATCACTTTCTTGATGTACACTAATATCAGTCTTGACAGAGGGATCTCAGCTTTTAAAGAGCCTGAAATCATCATAAAGGCAGTCTGGTCATAGTTTTAAAATATTATAATCTGAAGAGTAATAAGACAGTAATCTCTTCACTTTGTCCTCCATTGGGCATGAAAAATATATCTGCAAACTTTTGCTTTTTCCCCTGTGTTAATCCTGGTATTTTGCATAAATTAGTAAGGACAGTTTATCTAAGAGGACAACACCTCAGTCATTCAAGCAGGATCATAAAATTTACAGTCTGAAAATTGACAGCACCAGCTATCAACTTTATGAAACTTTTATTATCAGTAGTTGAAAAATGCACCATTAACTAAACATACCCTTTCTTTTGTGTTTTACAAGAATCCTTTACAAGTTCCCATTTAGGAACATAAGGAACATTTACACACCCAGTGGTCAGACCAGTTGTCACCCTTCAGAAGACCACCCTTCTTTAAGCTATGGCGATTATTAACTCGATTCTAATACCCACTTACAAGGGAACTACTGTCACTAATTATCCTTGGCTTCTAGTATCAACTTGAAACAGAAAGAGAATCCATGAGATGAAGGCAGTACTTTACTTGTGAACCTTTACCAATACACCAGGGAGTGGACCGCTGAACTTGTGGCTAATTACTGATTGGTATGCTGGTTCTGCATGTAAAAATCGCTATTACTTTGGCATGGACAGCTTCAATTATTAGATAGAAAAACAATTCTTGGCAAGAGAAAGTAAAACATGGCCAAACATGCTAATGCAGCAGTCTGTTCTTGAATTCCCAAGTCTGGATAAAGTAAATATTTTTTAAGCCCCTATGAAGTGAAAAGAAGAATGAAAAAAAGGCAAAAATGCAGTATTTGCAGCCACTGAGATTCTCAGTTTCTTTTAAAGCAAAGCTTTTAAGGAGAAGCAAACAACCTACCCCGCTCCCTGATTGTGTTTGCAAATGTAAGAGAAAGATGCAAAGCAACCCTTGTTCTTTAAGTTAGTGAACTATCTCTCACAACAGAGGGAATAACTAGCACACATTATATGAGCACAAAATACACGTCAAAGAGTAATTTTGACTTAGTCCAGAGGTACTCCATCTATGAAACAAACTTATTTCTTCATCAGCTCTCTGAAATTTTAAACACAAACCATAAACCAGCTCAGTATAGTCCATTTACATGCAGATGAAACTAAATACAAATTTTTATAACAGTGCAATTGTTTAGAGCAGAAGAAGATCAATTTTAAAGAAAAAGAAAATATTCTCCATTAGAGATCCACAGCCATTCCTAGGAAAAAAATCTCACAAATACAACCAAAAGTCATGTGTGTGCTCCAAGGAGACAGAAAAAAAGAGTTCCATAACAGACCACTGAATGAAAAGCTCAAGGAGGAACTTGCATGGTTTTTCATCCACTCTGAAGTTTTTAACAGTCCTAGGAAATAGTTAATGTGCATCTGAAGCAAATTCCACAGAAATATGCCTTAGTGCAGTTTTACCTACTAATAAACCTCTTGAGGATAACGGAGACTTCTTCTGAACCTGATACTGACTGGGATCTCTGCTTCCACAGTGAGTTTTAGAGATGGCTGAAAGCTGATCACATGCTCCCCGGGTATCAGCTGTGGGTGGCTCTAGTCAGATGCCTACCCCTAAAACAGAACATTTAAATCTGAGTTGCTTTGGGATTTAGCCAGTCTTGTAATCTTCCTTCTTTCTACTCCTCCCATTTCTCTCATGCTCCTAAAAAGACTAGTCAGACAACCATATTAAAAAAAAACATTATGAACTGACCAATTATCATAAAATATCTGAGAAAACTCACATGAAATTATAAAGGATTTTCTATTGTAATCAGAAAAGGACTTGTGTTGCAAGTTAATGCTTCAATGCTGGAGATTAACAGTAGACTATGTAGTTATCAAGGCAGCAGAATGTCCAGGTTCAGTTATTGATTTTTACTTTGTTCAGAAAAATATCAGGCTAATTCTTGGGTTAGAGAATAAAGGGTAAGCCTTACAGGGAAAAAGAATTTGCTTCTTTCCAGATACAGGACAGGTTCATTTAAATTTCAATAAATGGATTTTAAGAACTCTTACTGAAACATTAACTGTGCTTTTCCTTCAATTTTAAGTCATCATGTGGGATGATAATGTTCTTTTACTGGTAACACTAAGTCTTGGGCCAGCCAGAAAGCAAAAAGGAATTTTAGAAGGGTGGTGAGAAAGAGGAATTTCATGTAGCATACAGCATTTAATCTTGCTAGGGAAATTAATTTGAAACTTTTAGCTGGCTCCTATTCTCCCAGTATCTGCTGGATATAGTTATCTTTTGTTTTGTTGAGAAATATGAAGTCTTTTCTTATTCCAACTGACCTACTTTATTCAAAGAGCTACTAATAAAATGTGCTACCATATTCCTAAGCTCCTTTGAAAAACTGTGATCATTTGTGCCATTCAGTATTTGCTATTACTACCTCAGTATAGGTGAAGCTATCCCTCCAATCTTTTGAGTTTCTGTAGCTTTTTATTTGATTCATGCTCTTTAAGTATTTTCTCTAGGTCAGTTGGGCATTTGTGCACTGTTTTCTGAATGGTCTGTGCTTTTAGTCAATACTGTTCAATTGGTTTCCTACAGAAATACCTGGGGAAAAAAACAGGAAACACAACTGATAATACGACTTGATAATACAAGACAAAACCATCAGTGATCAAACCATAAAATGGGGAACCTTCTTTGACTCAAAATCTTAAAGATGAAAATCTCAACATTAGATATAGCTTAATCTTTACTTATGGACTCTTAAATTCCTGTAATCAGGAACAGATGTTGGAATTCTACAGTTTGAATCATCAGGCCAGATAATCAAATTGGTTTTTCTGGAATTAGCAAACATCTCGTTACAGAAAAAAAAATCAACAGAAAAAAAACATGAAAAATGAAAGGACTAAGAAATGCAGAGCAAAATTTTTACACCATACACTCCTAAACAACAAAACAAAACAAAAACACCAAGCATGTCCCCTATTATATCTCAACAGGATATCCATCTGGTAAGTCTTACCTTCCAGATGCTTTCCCCTACTATTTCACTGTCCTGCTAATCTCTGAAACTACCCCTAGGGGGAAAACAAAACACTACACAATTTATGTCATGCTGTTGTTTTAAAAGATGGACAATAGAAAGGGAAATAGATCCTGGACAGCAGTCAGTTTCAATATTGCAACTAAAGAAGCAGAAAATCAGAACTGGACCAAATTGAAATAAAATTGAATATAAACCCTGTATCAAAATAAATTAATAAAAGCTAAAAGCATCTTACAGTAACCCAACAGTAAAGTACATATGCAAAGAATAAAAATCCTAAATAAATGAGGAAGCCTACCCGCCTCTTCTCAAACAATCAAAGTCAAATTACACGTATGGGGCCAAATCTTCAGACAACGTTCCTTTTTTTAACATAGAAGCATGAAGTCAGTTAAACCAAACTACTACTAGAGCGCTTTAGAGAAGTTCACAAAATGTTCTCCCCAGGCTTTGGTAGGATGACAAGGTTTCCTCTTACAGGAATCATCTGTACCCTAAAGAGTCTTGTAAGCCTGTCAGTGAAGCAAGGCAGAAGCATTTCATTCCGTTACAGGGAATTTGGATGGATTTGTAAATCCTTTAAATTTGAAAGTGACATCTCCTAGCCAGGTACATGAATGCTTGGGCTTGGGTCTATTTGGACCATTTTTGGTACCACTGGAGTTCTGTGGCCAGAAGCTCTACTGCCCATTGTTATTGGAACACACTGAATGGGGGCATTCCCAGGCAGAAAGTATCTCCATAAGGAGCTGACAAACTACTCACAGTAAGTATCTCAGGTACCTAAAAAAGGATGAGTTTTATTGCTCTCATCTTCTTTTGCTGGGTTGTTTTTAAGTGTGATTGAATTTACATAATACCTCTTTCCAACTCAAGGTGCAAGTACAAGCAAGCAAAGAGTTGATCCAAAATACAAACAGAGTCATAACATACTTCTGTCATATCAGTGTAAAGGGACACAGAGTGAAGAACAAGAAAAAGCATTTGGTTTGATAGTGCTGCCATTCTCTTGTATTACTTGCAAAAGACTTGGGGATGTTTTCATAGCATGCTATTTCATTCTTTCCAAGTGTGTTATCCGAAAAACCTTCCCACAGAAGTGTAATAAGTAACAAGTAAAATCATTGCAGCAAGTTCACACAAAAAAATTAAAAAGTAGGGGCTTACACACCTTCATCCTCCCAAGCTGAAAACACCACACACACATGCTCCAAATAATAAAGCAATACTCGTATCATGCACATTTAGAAAACAACTCCTAAATTACTATAAATTTCTGCCCATCATCAGTCTTTCTTCAGGATATGGAAAACACTTCAGTCATCATTTCTATCTGCAAATATAAAAACTATGCCATTTTGAAAATAAAGCACAACACAATTATAATCTTCAACTGGAAAATATTCTCCTTTACATGGTATTTAAATAATTCAAAAGACAAAACACATTCATGAAATAACATAAAAAGAAAAGCATCTTCTAACCTACATAAGGAATGTCAGTCAAAATTCCCTGCATTGTTTTTAAGTTGTTAGTAACAGTTACAAATGGAGAGATGCTGTATTCCAGTAGAGCAGGAGAAGACAGGTCCATTTGCTGTAGTAACATTTACTACAGAAATATTTTTATTTGCTATAGCATCACCCTCTATTGCACAAGTAGCTATCTGGTAAGACAGAAGTACTTGTCTTTCTCACCACTGTTAGTTTGTCTCAAAGGTTTTCCAAAGATCTCTGTTCATAAAATGTTTGTCAAAATGCACTTGCACATAGCACAAGGCAAAGAGGAGATGAGAGACAGATGCTTCTGCATGGTAGTGGGCGGGATGGGAGAGAAGCAGCTTTGCATCCAATCCATTATATATATTTTCCTTTTAACCATCTAACAGCTAGTCACAAACTCACCCTGAACACATCAAATCCTCCGAACTTAGGAAATGATGCATTATTGAAGTCACAGCAGAGAAGCCAGCTCAGTTCAGAGGACATAAAAGACTAGCACTAGAACCATCTTTTTCACCACAAGGTTATGGATTAAAAAACAAAGGCAACGTTTTAATGTAGTGAGAAGATGCACAGTCAGAGAAAAAGCAAGGTAAAAGTGCCATTTGTACTTTTTTCTACAAAAAATTCCTTTCTAGAAAAAAAACCCTCTCAGACAGATTTTCTACCTCAAAAACAGCACTACAATCTCATGGTTCCCTGCTCCAGTATGTATCCTTTCCTTTCTTCCACATACATTTTCCTCAGCTACTTGAGTGCATGTCTGCTGGAATAAGCTGGGTGTGTAAGATCTGAAATGTATTTCCATCCTTTACAGATTCTACTACTGCATCCTTTACTACTGTAAAACTGCAGCTGCAGTAAAATTAGGAAGTAAATAAATTTTTTTTTTATTCTGCTTTATATTGCTTATCGTAATATAGGCCTTTATTGGTTGCAATATTTGTCGAAAGTACACAAAGTTGCAAGTTTCATCAACCTATATTCACAACTATATATGCCAACTACAACCTATATGCCAACTACACATAACACACACTGCAGGTAGAGCACGTGTATCTTGAAGAAGGTTCCAATATATCAAAGCACAAAATGGAAGACATTTCTATATAGAACCACCATGGAAAAGAGCTAGGTGAGCAGGAACTCATTATCTAGCTTCATCTAAGCTATTGAAAGTGAAATCAGAGGTGAAATACATGCAGCAAGAATGACTAAACCTGTAAGTGGTCCAAAATTATTTGGTGTGTTACATGAATTCAAGAGACTACAATCATTCTGAACAGGATATTATCAAATCTCTTCAGCGACAAAGCTTTCTGTCCAAGATAACAAATAGAACAAGTGCATAAACCACAGTGATATGTGGCTTAAGGTCATTATCCCAGAGGATTACAGACTGGTTTTTGCACTGTCCCTCTTTGCTTTTAGCACCTCCACCTTTGTTTTAATATTGTACCTATTATCACCACTGCTATATGAAGGCTAGAGTCCCCTATAGTTATGAATGGCAAACAGAAAAACCCTCTCACAGGTTAAGACAGAGTCTAGGATAAGATTTAAAGTTACACTCAGTAAAACTTAATTTAGTAGTGTGTTTTTAATGAGCCTTGCCAGTCTTGTCCAACTGTGTATGCTTTAATTACAGAGCACTATGCTCAGCACCACAGACTGTGGTTGCCAGGCACCACAGAAGACCCATAGTTCTTGTGCTCACCATGGCGCAAACATCTGATGAAGAAACTACGCTTTTCTTCAAAAGAGGCTCACAAAATCCAAAGGTAAGGAAAACAAGTGGCTAAACCAGGGAAATATATATCTGTAGACTAAACAGGCAAGTACAGCAATCAGCAGTCATCACACCTTTGGGGGGGGATGTAACAAGTGAGTAATCAACTCTCAAATATGACCACCACTGTCGCTGACAATATTAGACTATTTATTACAGACTGCAGTGTGTAAACTCACAGTCCAAGTCAAAAAGAATACTTAAGAAAACTTGCTGAAATTATACAGCCTACAAATTCAGATTTTAACCTGGACTCCAGATACAATGAGAAATCAATGCTCTGTGCAACCCTAAGCAGACAACTAAAAGATTTCACCAAGTATCTTACAAACCTTATACAGGTCATCATGCCACCTCACCCTGTTAAAATTACACACATTAGTACAGACACATATATACACTTCTTAATTTTAAGAATATTTTTCAGAATACACAAATAAAAACATCCCAAACACCTACCCTACTACCAACCTCTTTTTTTTCTCCAGTAAGAAACTGCGAACTTTCAGTTTCAAGGCAAGATCTCTTTCCTAGAGATACCTACACACGTGATCCAAAATGTGGATTGAAACCTGATCAGTAAAAACATGCAGCAGCATAGTGAAAGATAGGGTCCAAAAACTAGAAGCAAAATCAGAAGGTAGAGTTCCAGCAAGAAGGTGAAGAAGAAATACAAGCATGCTGTTCTAATCTATTAATAGGAGAAAACTTACACTGTTTACAAAACCCAGAATGCTCCTTGTCCTGACTACTAAGCCACTATTCTCGTAATGATGAGGAAGAAAGAAATTGGCTGGAAATCTTCAGTCCTAAATTTCTGCTTCAAAATTATGGCACTTTTCAGCAAGACAGTTGCTGACTAAAGTAAAAACCTTAGCAAAGCTGAGCAGTAATTAAGATATTTAATTTACAACACTATTTCATATTTGTACAGGAGGAAATATGCTTCTTACGATGAAATTTCCCATAAAACACATGGAGATATAACACTATCTAAGCCTTGCATCTGTCCTGGGAAAAAATCCATCACCTCCTTTGGTAAATAAATATGCATTCTGTCCTGGTGTTAATTTTTGCAATATCCAGGAGGGGAAGGAGTGGCTGGGACCTGGAGGTTACTCTGTACCACATCAGATCATTTTCTGGGGATAGAGGTCCTTCCCAGAGTAGCACAGCATGGCAGAGGGAACAGTTGGGTACATTGACCACTTCCTTGGACACTCTACCATTAGGATTACTACTGTTAATTTTCTTAGTTCATTGCTGTTTACAATAAATTGTTCCTATCTCAACCTGTGACCTTTATCTTTTGTGCCACCAATTCTCCTCCCCAGCCCATCAGATGGGGAAAAGAAATGGCAAAGAGAGCAAGCGGCGCATGGTTTGGAATGTTTCAGTAAGAACACTCAATTGGGGAATACCATTTCTAAACCAAGATACACTTAAATAAAGACATCTACTGAAGGCAAAACTTAAGGGGTAATGAAAACCACTCAGAGCTAAAGAAAGCAGTTCTTGCAACTTTTTAGGATCATGTATTCAAGTCGTGTTCCAAAATTTAAATTGACAGACATTATGCTGTTACAGTCCTACATAGTTGGAGCAAATCACAATGGCTTTATAATATGCCCAAAACAATTTCCTAGGCTGTATTTACAGAAATTAGACCTGTATCAGTTTATACTTTGTTTAAAGTCAGTCATCTCAGTTTGCCAACCTACAATGTTTTAGATACACATGGAGATAAAAATAACACAGATGAGTCTGCATTTCCTAGCCAATTAAGAGCAACTAGAAAATTGTCTACAGATCATCATTTATTCTAAATAATTTCCTAGGAGTTAATGACCTTACAGATAAGAATTTTGACTATGTAACATTCCATACTTATCTTCACCTCAAAGGAAAACAGACCCAGAGCATTCACTAATTTTCAGTTTAAAATATAAATATAAACGTGGGCCAGACAGTTAGACATGTCAGTGTTCTAATTTGATTTCTGTAGAATTTCTTCCTCCCTTCTTGCTGAAGTTCTTCTGGTAACAAATTTTACAGTAACTGTGCCAAGTCTGGTTAGAGTATCTCCACTTTATTTGAACATTCATTTTTTTAAAATAAATAAATACCCAATGCAAAACTTCAGTCTGCCTGTTAGATACAGACATGCAGAGAAAAGAAAAGTACAACAGCACCTTGGACATACAGTGATTCTCAGAGAGATTAATCAAATGCATCAAGCACAGCCCATTCTGCAATCTGATATAACAACCTCAGGTATACTCCCATGCCATACCTTAGCAAAGCAGCTTCTACAATACAGATCTTTATCTGCTTCGAAAAGGCACTCCTGAGCCACAGTATTAGAGCAAAAGCTCTCCTATCCATAAGTCCAAAATTCGTAAAATCACTGCATCCCCTCCAGTTTTCTCACAAAGTATAAGCCATGACAGAAGCATCTCCAATGAAAATTAGTTCTAAATGCAAGCAAGAATACTTAGCACCTTTCTTGTGCGCTTGCTTCAGCTTTCAAAAACACTTTGCAAATATTAACATGCCAAGATACAAAAGCACCACTGTTTCAGTCAAAGGCAGCAAGAAGAGAGGATGCAGAAGTTTGTAGCAAAATGGATGGATGGCTGCTGTTTCAGTTTTGTAAACGGTGGCTTCATTTCCATCAGTGATGCATTGAAACAGGTTCTGCAGTACTAGAACAAAGAAGTACTATATTACCGAATATTGAGAGGTTCTTGCAGACCTGGTTTAATTTCAATTCTAATACTTTTTCCACTGAAATTCCTATTGCTTTTCACAAATTAAACCTGCAACAATTTTTCATTCTGTATCACCATAAAAAACTTTTACATTCTTACCAAGAACAGTGTTTCTGATTTGCAATTCCCATGACTAAAGGCCCATGTGCCCAGTAGAGCCAAGACGCTAGATACAAAGATGTAATTTGTGAAAGTTTGCTCATGGCATGCTCTGCTGAATCCCTTTTTATTTTTCTAGGGTGCCATCTGGCTTTTTAGCCACATCTAATTGGAAAGACTTATGCAGAAAGATTGATCACAAAGCATTATCTGACACATTCATATTAATTTGGGGTATCAAATACCACTAATACAGACCAATGTTGGGATCTCTTCAAAGAACTCCATGCCATCCCAAAGCATCACTGTATGCATGCCAGTTTTCTCCTACAGAAAACACTTGTAGCTGATGGACAGTGAGTTAATCCCAAACACCAGGACTCTTACAGGCCCTCATCTGTACTGGTTAGTACTTCACTCTAGCAGCATTGATTTGGGAGAGACAGATCATAGGAAAAGTAAAAAATGGCCAATACACTTCAGTATTTAAATGTCCAGCTCATTAAGGGCCCAGCTTAAAGCCCTGGAACCTGGCAGAAACATGCCCATTCAGGTTTTGAGGAGGGCTTTGGAAAATTAGGAGCTTGATATTGAGAAAGGAATAGAAGTCAGCTAAGAGCAAGAGGCATAGGTTTCACATCCTCCCATTGTTCAGCCTAGTTCACCAGGCTTGATTACTAGGGAATTTGCACTGGGTTATCTCAGTTAACTCAGATAAAAGGTTCAGTCAGCCGAAAAAGCATGGAAGTTGGTCCAGGTTAGCATTTGACAGGACTATCTAACTGAAAACATCCTAGGGTATCATGTAAAAATCTCCCTGGTTATAAGTAATGAAGATTTGAAAATGGGTCTGAGAAAACCAGAACAATTAGAGCTATTTCTCACTAAAAAGATGGAAATCAATATTACAAGATCCTGAAATGCTTCTGTCTTAATAGCGTTATATCTGATCTACTGCAAAATCAGTGTTCAATCAACTAAAATTCCACCAGAAATTCCCCTTTGCTCTGATTAATCGAAGACACCAAGTCTTAAAAATTGTCTCAGTACCTGACTCAAAACTGACCAAATGGAACAAGTTCATGGTGACCAATATAGTTGTATCACAAACTCAGAGATGCAGGTTGAATACAGGTAAAGAAAACACACAAAATACAAGGAGACTTACATTTCTTGCTCCCTGTGATGAATGACTCAGTTCCTGCCATGTTAGATGCATTTTATCTTCATAAATTACCATCACATGGCAGGTGCAGTGGGATCTGTCTCAATCCTGCTAAAGGCTTTTGTTTAGATAGTAGAAAAATAGTATTAAGTATTCCCATAATATTTTATTTTAGCACTTTCAAATCAAATATAAAAATAGACTTAAAATACCACATCTATTTAAAAAAAATGTAATTCAACAGAGAAAATCAGTTGCGTCCCAGAACTGCACTAATTTTTTTCAGAATCGTCCCGTTGCTGCTTTCAGTAGATCTCAACCCAGGAATACAGATTATACTTTTTCCAAAGCCATTTTAACAAACAAAGCCACCAACAAATAAGCACACATTACTCAAACAATTACTGAGACTAAAAGTACAGTCTAAAAAAATTTTAAAAAGGAGAAAAACACAAACTACCAGTTTTGAAACACTTCAGCACACTCTTCCGTATTTTCTAAGCACTTTTGGGAAGGAATGTTTTCTTGCGTTGGGAATTTCTGACACCCCAGCCATGCTGGTCGATGGTGTGAAGAGTAACTGCTGATTGATATCACTTGGCTAGCAGAAGCTGCCACACTAGTCACAGTTATACTGGCAAAAACAGTGCTTTTATCTGAAATGCTTCCCTCCGTTGTGGAGCTTACTTTTTGCATGAATAAACATCAGTATTGTAATCAGGAAGAATTCAAGATTTTTGTGGAGTTTCATGGCTCTAATCTTGCTGGGATGAATGGAGACACGACGGTTTGCATGAGGACAGTGCTGCAAAGGAAGGATGAAAGCTCTTTGGGAAAGGCATGTCAGGAGGACCTTAGGTGGAGACACCTTTCATGAGGGAGATATCAGAAAGCACAGAGCTTCATCTGGCCATGGATGATGAGCTAAGTGAGAGTTTACACGCACAGATTAGAGAGCAGACCAGTATGGGTGACACTGTAGTGAGTGAGCATCTGCTACAGGGCACCTGACCAGGAAATCGAGTGGATAAGGCCCTCTCTAGATGGTCAAAAAATCAAGATCACAGTCCTGGCATTCACAATGGCAGACTCTGGTCTCTCTGGGGACCTGCTTGAAAACAGCCTCATGGGATAGGGCCCTGGAGGAAAGAGGGGTCAGAGAAAGCTCCTTGATACTCAAGGATCACCTCCTCCAAACTTGAGAAACGCTCATCCCAAAGAGCACGGTGTCATGAAAAATTTCCAGAAGGCCTATACAGATGAAAAAGGAGATCCTGGAAAAATTCAAACACAAAAACAAAGCATACAGAATGAGGAAGCAGGAACAGGCAGACTGGAAAGAGTACAGAGACACTGCCTGAGCATGCAGAAATGCAGTCAGGAAAGTCAGAGCCTCCTTGGAGTTAAAACTAGTGAGTAACGTCAAGAATAAGGATCTGAAGGAAGAGTACAAAGATGGTAGAGCCAGATCCTTCTCAGTGATCCTGTTCAGCGACAGGAAAAGAAGCAACATGCAAAAACTGAAACACAGGAGTCCCTCTGAACATCAGGAAACACTTTTTTACTGTGAGAGTGACTGAGCCCAGGCACAGGTTGCCCAGAGAGACTGTGGAGTCTTGATCCTTGAAGATACTCAAAAGCCATCTGAAGAGCTTCAGGACGTTTGAAAAATGTGTTCTGTATTAAACTACATCAGCTTCAGATACCTGGCAAACATAGAATTGCCTCAACGCTGTTTCTCTCATTCTCTCCACCCCTGCACCCTTAACAAATTTGCCCAGCAACATGGCACTAGCTTTCTGTTCAGACAAATGCTGTGTCTGCCCCCACTCACCATGGGTCAAAGCTGATATAAAATGAAGCAATCAATAAAACTACCGTATTTTTAATCTAGGTAAAATGTGCCAATAATTCAGTGGAAACTCTGGCTTCCTTACGGTTCATTTATGGCAACTTTTCTTCTAAAAGGCAGTGGCCTTTTCCAGTTACACTCTCAAGTTTGTTAGCATCATGTGAACATAGACAAACTCCATGTATATTTAAAGAACAATAACCTACAACTTTTATATACCAAGATACATATTAATTTACTCCTTCAAGCATTTTTCTGTTTTCTTCTTTAAGTGTTCTGTTATTTTCCGTTTTTGAGAAGTAAAACACATTCCTTTCTTCAGTGTGGTCACAGCACTGCCTCTGAATCAACAAAGAGTATTTGAAAATTTCACTTTGATCAGTTTATTTTGTATGTTTTCCATTTGTCAACTAACTTCTTGTTTGTTTTAAGATGCACATAAATTCTGGGTATTTACACAATATAATTATTGTATGCTGAGTATCATTAGGAACTTGGCTTCATCATTGAAGGCACAACTATATGAAGCAATAGTTATTGCCAAAGACATTGACATTTTCACATGTTTAAAGCACGGGGACTTTCAGGACACCAGAGATCTGCTCTTTGCTTTTTTGATTAACCACTTGGGCAATTTTGCTCAAATCACTTCACCGGCAGTGCATCAGCTTATTGTCACAAAATGGGTTTATCTTTCTACACTGTCATTTTCCTCACTCTGAGCAGCTCTGTAAAGCATTCAGGAACCTAATTTATTTCCACAACACAACGAAGACTAGGAAATTGGCAAAGTTATTCTGCATATGAAAAATACTGTCATCAGCTTCCGTTCCTTACATGCTAGTGGCACAACACTACTATTTTTGCTCATCTTAATAAAGAAAAAATGGTAGCAATGTATTTCTTCTCAACCCATTCACCGACTGTGCACAGTTAATTCACAATGCAACAGTAACATAAATCAAGATCTAAACTTACTAAACAGCACCTCAGATGCTTTTAGTATATGACACAGTTATATATACTTCAGGTGCCAGGCTGAGAGTAGTGGTGTGAGAGTAGTGGCAACTGGTAGTATAAACAAGTTGACAAAATTTTAAGTCCAACTTCCCCAGCACAGCACACAAAAGCAAGGGGCAAGACTCTGGATAGCAACAGTAGAGATGCAAATTCCAAAACTGGCAACCATAATCCAAGGCATTACTATGCACAGTTCTCTACTCTCCAAACCAGCTGCGGAGCATCCTGATTTTGGCCATGCAGGAATCATTCCCAAAGCAATGCCTTCATGAGGAAAGGAGATGTTCCAACAACAAAGGATATACAAGGCTAACCTAAACAGTGTAAGTCTGAATCCCTAAAGTTTGCTAGAAGCTGCTATTTTAATCTATCACTACAGTAGCATTATAGTGGGAACAAGGGAAAAGGCAAGCAGACTAATGTTTGGAAGGAAAGGTAGGAACTTAAGCCACTGTGGCTATACTCCCTTCTTCATACCTGAGAGCAACTATGGAAGGATGTGAATTTAGTCCTATACACATTGATTCTTTCTCAAATTAACTGCTCACCACCAAACAGTTTGGCTTAGCCACTAGCAAGTCCTATATTCCAATACACTCAGTATCTGTATCGATTTTTTTCCCTTTTTTCTTCATTTGTAGCACCCTCATTTTGAAGACACAAATCTCAATGAGGAAGACATCACAAACTAAAAGCTTCTACCATTCCATAAACTGATCATTTTTGCTTTGTGGATGTTAATGTCAACATCTAGCTCTCCTAGTACTAAAAATGCTTTACTTTATCATCACCTACTGATTTCTACCACTTGGAATAATCGCTGAAGAGGAAAAGATTTCTCATAAATGCAGTGAATATTGAAGAGTTCTGGAAGATCAAGATCAAGGACATAAGTTGTAACATATTCCAACAATAGCAACAAAAAAAAGTCCACCTTTACAGGGACCTCATTCTTCAATGCTCCTACTTTCTACTTTGATAAAATAGCATCTACTTGTATGGTATGTTTAATATGGAAAAACCCAAAAATACAGACCACTGCAGCCTTTTAAAGCAGTAGGAACCATCTTTATCTCATTTAACAATTCCCAAGCATGCCAGTAAATATTTTTACCTTTGAAAATTTGTCTTACATGAATGACAACCTACAAGTTTAAATCTGAGTCACATTCTAGAACCAGTCTTAGGATTGAAAAACGATGAGACTACAAAAATACAGAATTTAACTGCTGCTTCAGAGCTTCAAGGTGAGTGTCACTTCGTTTTATATGAAAATACCAGGAAGTCTCATACATCCCTTCTGTTAACAAAACAATGAAAGCTAATATTCTTAAGAACATGAACTAAAGAACGTACTTTTGGGTATTTAATAATGCTAAAATGATGGGTTTTCATTTCTTATTTCTATCCAGTGGCATACACCTTTCTAGTACCTTCAGCACAAAAAATACTGAATGAAGCAGATTCTACACTGAAGCCCAGCAATTTTTAAACATAAAATCCCATTTGCAGTACTGATTAGAAGCAGTATTAACTGAAGACAGGAAAACAGTCACCAAGAGAACTTAGTACTGAGGTTTGGGGGCACAGCAGGGGAGTCAGGAAGACAAAGATAATGAAATCTTGCAGAAGAAGCTGGACTGAGAATTCTAAATATCAACTGAAAACTTCAGCTCATTTGAATAATTCTCAATTCTTCTTGTTCACCCCATTCTACCATTCAGTGATACTTTATATTCCACAATAAGAAACACTCATTTCCCCAAACTGACAACTTAAATTTATTCCTAATTCCATCTAGAAATTGTAAGCAGTTTCATATTTCAGTAAATAAATGTCTACAATTCCTTCTCTTTATTTCTCTGCCCTTTCTCTCCTTTCTCTTGTGTCTCACTGAAACAAAATCCTTCATTCTTCTTTGTATTTAAATGAACATTCCTCAGTAACAATTTCTAGTTTTCTCCTAGTCCTAAGTCTTAGCTGCTAAATGCCTATCAGCAGATAAAATCTAAAAGCTAAAGTAAAGTGAAATGTTGATTCTTTGTATATTAATATTTCATTCATAAACTGTAGAGGAACTACTGAGAGATACAACTCAACAACTTAACTTCCCTGGAAGTTTTAAGCAGCAGAACACTTCTCGTGAAGGAAGGAGAGGGTTGCTTAAAATAATTTTTTTTTTTGAACACGTGTTTTCTTGTAACTCTCAGTGCAGGTGAGTGAAAGCAGGTTTACACTAATATGGGGGGGGGTTGTCCTTACTTAAGAAAGCTCTGGTTGTGGTGTTACCACAGCAGCTTGCAGTTTGGCCAAACAATAGCAGATCAGAAATTGTTATGATTTCCCTAATTTTCATGGATTCCGGTAAAGCAGGTCACTCTTCCTTGATCTGACCCTTGACAAGCTGCCTCTCAGCCAGCACGCAGTCTTGGTCATCATGTTCAACTATTCCCTGAGGATAAAGAATTGGTACAGACATGGAGTAACAGAAATGACTCATCAATACACAAAAATGCACGGCAGAAGAGCAGAGTGGGAATGGCATCTATCTTCTAGCACTCACTAGTCAAGTGACCAGAGGCACGAGGAAAGGGAACTCCAGCCTTAAAAAACAAATTTATTTTTATTGTTTCTAGTCACACCTATCTTATGTGGGTGCTAGAGACAAAGACTGCATTCTGCCTGCATCAGCTTGAGATTTCCAACTTCTTCCACCACCAAGGTTACACCATCATAATTTGCTATAGTTCTGGCTGGACATTGCTGGGGTTCTTTTAGATAATTTTAAGTGTAGCTTCTACCCAGTTAACTCCACTGTTGTGGAAACAGTAGCTATAGCTGAGAAAAAAGGTGATGAAATATTACTGTAAACATTACCATACCTAGATGAAACTACAAATTAAAATGAGTAATGGAACTATTTTACACAGTTAGCTTCTAATTCTGACACAGATGGCACTTAAACAAGGATTCCAGCCTAGGCAGATTTCTTCAAAGTCAGTGCCAAGGCCAGGATAATCCTTTCTAGCAATTTCCTCCTTGATTTTTGAGCCACCAACTTCCAAATAAAATTGTATTTCTTATCTGCTGCTTCCTTTCTACAGCCATGCATTGAACAAGCTCTGACAAGACAAGACAGACCTTCAAATACGAATCCAAGTGACACCAAAATCATGAATCCCTAAAAGGCACAGCCCTCATTTATTAACCTTTATCTTCAGGTGGATGTATCACAAGGAGGAGAAAAGTAAGTGATCCAATGAAAAGGAAATATAAAAACAAAGGTAAAAATATCTTCCTTGAGGTAGTTCTGACTCTCTAGCTCTTAAATTATGCCAAGTGTGGGATTAATGAACAGTGACTGGTTTTAAGGCCAGCATTAGTGAACAATGGTTGTTTTTTAAAGCTAGCATTCACTACCAAAGGAAAATGAGCCAAACCCAGACAACAGAGCAAAAACAGTGCAATGGACATGTGTGCATGTTTCCTTGCAATATACATTGTGTACGTTTCCTTACACAAAACCACTTTTATAAAGTTCTTTGGCCACCGCATTAGGCAAAAAATCAACATAGTTCCGAAGAGAATGGAGACAAACTCATGAAGAACAACCAACTGCAAATTTGCACTAGCCATTATGTTCACTTCTCACACAAATTTTAATGTTTATCAGCACAGACACATTACAGGTAGATACACCAGAAATCTCATATCCTTAAAATAAATATCTTGTTAATTTATTCTAATACAGATGATGAAAAGTCTTCAAAGCTGACAAGAGTTCATTAGCATATGCTTTCATACAAGACACAAAATAAGAATAATATTGTTTTTAAAAATAAATTGCTGTTCTGGATCTAGACAAACATGCCCATCAACATCAACAGGAGTTTTCATGCAGAGAAAGCTTAGCACACAGTGCAAAGACTTTGTAGTCAGATTATTAATTTTACCAATTATTAGCCTTTATAAACATTAGGCAAAAAAACCAAACTTCTTCCACATTGATTTTGTGTCTGTGTTTGTTTTTTAAGATTGCTCTTATAAGGCCACATAAAGAAAATAAAAACAATCAGACAAAAGATAAAAGAGGAGTATTCCAGTAAGGGTCTATCAACAACTGATTGCTTATCCCAATTAAAAACAAAAGCCACAGAGCAGAAAGTAGTCTCATACGCTCAAAATCATTAAGAACACTTCAGCAAATTAAGTGCACTTGGGAGATACCTAATTTTACAGTTTTCTAAAATAATTAATTCAGAAGGAATACTACTTTTACTAATATTAAAGTCCTAAGCACTGAAATTTCAGTTCAAGCCTCTGACAGATCTTAATGTATCCAACAGGCACGCAGTCATTCATCATTGCTCAGCACTGCTGACTTTCTGAGGCCTCTACTCTGGAATTTCTGCAGATTGAATACCTGGCACAGAGAATTCAAAATATAAGTAATAATATTTTCAGTGCTTCTTTAAAGAAAGCCAGTGCATATTTCTCCAGACCTGAAAAAACTTACAATCTTCTCACATCATCTAAACAAAAAAGAAGTTGTCATGTATATTTCAGACATTAAAAAAAAATTATCTTGCTCCATCTGACATTTGAATACCTCCAAGCTATGCTTTCCCTGCTAGCAACTGAGAAGAGGGTATATACTTCGAACACAAAAAATGCCACTCACAACATAACCCCAAAATCATGAGAATTAAACATCAACAGGATAGAGAAAAGGCATCAGCTACTACTGCAGGTAATTAAAAGACAAAAAAAAAAAAAGCCCCAAACCCCAAAAAAACAACAAAAAAATCAAAACCAACATACCAATCCAATTATCCATCAGAGACTCTGCAGTTACTGCGGCTCTTACATGACTTGCAGCCTGTCTGATCAAGGGCCGTCACTCGACACCTAAGCAGTAAGAATTCACATTTCAAATTTGGAATACCTACCAGCAATTGCCAGTTTTCAAGAAGTACAGGGATACCTGTTTGACATTTCTCCATTTAAAAAAAACTGAAACACAGTGAAGACATTCAATATAAGGTTTTTTTGTTAACTTGTCCTACTCCTATAAGTAAACTAACCTCTGATAATCTATCTTTTGCAGCAGGGAGCAAAACAACTTTGTTAGAAGAAGTACCCTGCCCTTAACTTATCACCCAAGTTTCTACATATGATTTCTCTTCTAAGCTTGCAGTAAAATGATGGAGTTCCACAAGGCTAGAAAAAATAACATTTCATAGGTATTACCACAATAGTGTGTGCATTTTCACCACTGAATGAGGGGAAGAAGCTCATCCAAACCAGTGCCCCTAGCATGTCTATGCAGTGGGAGTCTGAAGAGATGTTGCAAATGGCAAATCATTACTCTTTTTGTGTGTGAGGTCAGGTTTTTATTTTTGTTTTGGGGTTTTTTTTCCTGGTAGAAGACATAATCCCTTATGGAAACTAGGCAACCTTTCAACCCATTTATCAAATTTCCCACTGCTTCTATTTCTGAGTAAGTTTAAAAAATATTTTGTACATAGAAAATTAAATCTGTATCCAGCAGATATCATTAAATAAAATATGCTGATCTGTTGGCAATTGCCAGGCCTGACTTTAACACAGCACTTTGTTTAGCCTGGTGCTTTCTGCTCTTTCCAGCACTGATACTGTCTAAAAAGAAGCTATGAATGTTTAAAAGACATGTGATTTATTGCCATTTCCAACCTGGCATCCATACCTTCCAGAATACAAGCATGAGAATCAGTGCTGTGAAAATGTTTCCTGTAGTAATTCTAAGAGTGGTGTGTGAAATAGATACAGAATGAGGTAAGACCTTTTAACACCTGTTCAAATGCCTCCGCTGGCTAAATTTCATTTTAAAAATGCATGCAGGGGCAAATGAAGCTTTACTGTGTATCAGTATCCCTGCTCTAAGTTGAACAAAGCAGAAGACACTTTACTCAGGTGAAAACACAAAAATCGCTTGTCTGATGCTCTACAAAGAAGAAAAACCACTTGCTTATTAAAACTGGGCACAGCATAAAACTAGGAATCCCTCCAAAAAGTGTTACATAAGGCATTGTCAAACTTCACGTCACCTTCACAGGGCCGCAAGTTGTTAATTTTCCCCCCATCCCCCTGTGAGCCGGGATTAATGATCTAAATGACACAGTTCTCTGATAGGAGGTAATAGCAGAAGGCTTCCCAAAGGAGCGCTTCCTTGGATGCAGGTTTGCAAGGGAGGCTGCCCGGTGATGGGTAAGTCACCCTGCTGTGCTCGGCGTCCCAGCCGAACTCCGGCTCTGCCTCCGGCTCCCGTTCCGGCGGGCAGAGCGCTCACGCCCCGCAGCTCGACTCTCTCCGTCCCACCCGCGCCCGCCGGCGCCGGCTCTTCCGGCCTCTGGCACGGAAAAGCGGCACTCGGCGGGACCCCGCCGAAGCGGGGCTGGAGTCGGCGCGCAGCGGGAGCGCAGCCCGGCCGGATCGGAGGGCGTGCAGCGCCGAGCAAGCGAGCGGAGCGCCAAGGGGAGCTGAGGAACCTCCCTCGGCCGGGGGAACGTGCCCCTTTGTGCCGGGAAGCGACACGCACGCCTCCGCCTGAGCATCTCTTCAATTCCGGATCGGATAAGGATTAAAATCCATCAGATAAATATGCCAGCCCGGCCCTCTGGACCTGGGTGCCCCCTTCCCCGAGCTGCTGGAAGACAGTTACCGATTGTTTCTTGCCCTCCCCCGCCCCTCACCTCCAAAAGCAGCAGACGGTCGACGAGAAGGCACTTACCTTCTCCGGGTGGCTCCCGGGCCGCCGGGACGGGCGCTCAGCGCCCGCCGTTCCGTGCGGGCAAGCGGTCCTTCCTCCTCCTCCCCTCCAGGCGGGTAGTTCCAGCTCCGTCCCCGCAGCCCGGCGTCCCGGAGGTGTCAGCCAGTGGGTCCCAGCTGGGGTGGCAGCGGCACCTCCACTCTCCCTGGGACGAGGAGCCGCTAACGGTGGGAGGAGGAGGAAGGCGGTGGGGAGGTCCCGACTCTTCCCGGGATGCGCCGCCGAGGTGGCCGCCTCCTCCGCCGCCCAGCTCAGCTTTCTCCAGGGCCTGCCCGCCCCGCGCCGTCCCGAGGTGCAGCCTGGCCGTGTCCGTCCGTCCCGCTCGCCTTCCCCCGCCCCTCTCCCCGGCGGCCAACCGCGCGGCGCACAGGCCCCGCCGGCGACCAGGAGGACCCAGGGGCGACGGGGGATTCCGGCCCAGCCTCCTGCCCTCTCCCCGGGGCCTGGTGCACACTCTCCACGGGGAGAAGAGGCCCTGCCCCGGCCTGGCGATCAGCTCCGGGAAGGTCACCGGCACAGCAGAGACGAGCACGGAGAGGCTCCCTCCGGCACCGCCGCGGTCGCTGCTATTGCTGCCGGCCCGGCGTCAGCGACCGCTGGGTGCCGCGCTCCGACCGGGTTCGCTCCGTGCCCGGCGACCGCCTCCGAGTCTGAGTGCCAGGCTGGCCCCTTCCCCTTCCTTTCCTTCCTTCTTCGCCTCCCGCCCCTTCCCCGCTGTCAGCCTTCCCTCGCCAGCTCCCTCCGGTGCCAGGCTGCCCCCTGCGGGTGTCGGGGCTGCGGCTGCCAGCCCGGCGGGTCGAGGCGGAGCCGGGAGCGGCCGCCACCGCCGCTC
>VWYI01020594.1:27474-42285 GCA_013399455.1 Anthoscopus minutus
CGGCCCCGCGCCCGCCGCCTGCCCAGCGGTGCCGAGCGCCGTCCGGCGCGGGTGAGTGCGGGGAGAGCGCTGGGCGGGCCGGCCTCGGGCGCCAACTGCGGTGGAAGACCCAACTCCGAGCTCCGGTACCTCGTCAGGAATGAATAAATATGACGGCTTCTGGCTTATATGTGGAGGAGCGTGTCCCTGCGTGCTGGCAGCTGCTGAGAGTCAAGCGATAAGCGCGCCTTTTGTTAATTCCTTTTTTTTTTTCCCCCGTGCGCACAGAGCAACCATCCACGCCTTTTATTTATTTTTTTTTAAATTAATATATTTACTTCATTAGCGGTGTAAAATGGACTGTTGCAATACGTCAGCATTCTGAGAGGACTGTGTACAGGGTGCCTGAAATTCCAGGAGTATGCAAGGAGAGCAGAAACGAACAAATGTGCGTACAATCCGATTTTCGAAAGGCATTGATCCATTCTTAGAATGGAAGATGAAGCAAAGTTACATGTGTTTTGAGTAACAATGTAAATAATCAAAACTATGGGTAATTGGGTTAGTAATCAGGACTTACCTGCTTTCTTCTTCTAGAAGGATAAGGTAATAGTTTAAGAGAAAACTGTTGTTCTCTTAAGGATATCATGAATGCTAATTTCATTACATCAGCTGCTTGAATGCTGTAATTCATGCCGAAGTTTTATTTATTGGGCAGAAATTATGTTTTGCAGTATACTATACCAAAGTATTGTGAACTCTGGCATAGGTTATTCATAGCAAGATAGTATTTGGCAGACTTAGTTAAGGTACTGGTCATCAAGCTTTTTATTCAACCACCAGCAGCATCCTTTTCCTGATGCTTTAGTCAATAGTGGTATCAGATGAACTGAAGTAAATCATGATGTTGGACGTGCCACTGATATACATGTTGCTAACTGAAAATTTTGACATATTGTGATAACTAAGAGAGCATTTTGCTGGGGAAAAAAAAACAAAACAAACAAACAAAAAACTCTGCTTATCTGTAAAAATAATTTAGTTCTGGTAGGAAGGATTTTCTGAAATATCTGTGGTAACATACCAATTGGTTGTCCGTGTGCTTGGTGCAAATCAAAGCCAGACGAGCTATACTGCAATGGCTAATTCTCTCCTTTCTCATCTGTGAAGCTAAAGGATCAGCCTTCAAGTAATAACGTTCTCTTGCACTGTGGGAGGATTGTAACTGCATTGGTGTCAATCACAATGAATGAATTTCTGGGGATGCAGGGAGGATGAAGCAGGACTGTGTGTACAGTCTCAGTATTAAGGAAACCCTGTTGTCCACTCTCTGTTACTAGAATTTTCAACAGTGCCATGGTTTAGAGCCTTATACTATGTCTTCAAAATTACTGACTTGACAGAGGCTGATCTTACAAAATATTGAACAATTCCTGGAGGTTCTTAATGTTATCTTCTGTTTAGAGTGGGGAACTCTCAGCAGCCACAAAAATTCTTAGTGTTTAAGAGCAGCATAGATTATTAGGATTATCTAATGTGTGCATACATGACAAATGATGGAACTTCATACTGGGACAAAATGTCTTTCTTTAGATTGTTCTGGAGCTGTCAGGTTGATGACCTACTCACAGAAAGACACAGTTGTCCAAACCCAGAGCAATTTTTGTCAGAGGCTCTAGCTTAGAATGCTTACCGCAAGTAAGGTACAAAACCTAACAGGGACAGGAGGAATGACGACCTATGAAGATAGAGTTTTTCAGAAATTATGTTTATAAGCAAGTAATCTTTTTTCATAGTCAGAATAAAATTGCTCTATCAGTCTTTGTCCCTTAAAATCCTAAAGTGGCATTTGCTTTGGACACCAAGTAAACAAGCATTGCAGAAGGATACTTATACCAAGGACAGGTAGAAGAAATTAGATGCAAATATTTCAGATTTCTTTCAGCCAGGAGGAAGGTTTCTCTAGAAACAACACAGGTTCTGGAGTGAGATGTCTATTTGCACTTTAAAGAAAACAAAACAAAAAAGAAAGCAAAACCTACAGTAATGTCACACATATAGATAACTCAAAGCTTTAATAATCCTATTATTTAAAAATTTTGTAAACCAGATGTTTAATTTTTTAATAGAAATGTCGATTTTGAGATGATGTTAAAGGATTGATTTATAGCAATGGAAAATTATAACATGAGAATATGGTTTCATTTTTTCCTCACTGGAAGAAGAGATAAAGGCATAATGCTTCAGAACTTCAAACAGATTACGATATTTTCACTACACCAGAACATTAATAAATAAAATTCTAATAAGTCTGTTCATAAGACCCTACACACTTAGAGATTATCTGTTTTTTGATTAAAAGAATAAAATTATTTTCAATTTTACCACTTTGTGTGAAAGGCAGGGGTAAGGCCCACAAGTATTCCAACTTATAACAGTGCATGAAGTTCATCTCCCATTTAACACCAAAGAAGTCCTTTTTACATTCTTACAGTTGCTTCATTGTTCTAGCTGAATTCAACCACTATGAGGTCTTTTGAGAAAAAAAGACACTACTTTGTTCAGGAGGCAACTGAAAACTGCATTGCTACTTTAAGTAGTGCATTATGTGCCAGTTGAAGTAGAAGCTAAAATATTCCTGAAAACCAGGAGGTTTATTTTTCCCCATTCCTACACACACACTCCTGTGGTTAATTGGGATTTTGAATACCTAGTGAGGTAGATGCTGCTGTGTCACACTCAAGATGTGGGATATGCATAAACAAAACAAAGTTCTCTATGGCCTTTTATGTGGAATTGATGAAATAGCTAATTTTCATAAAATCAACCATTCAGGGTGTTCTCACAGCAAACAGAAAGTAAAATCTGATTTAGCAGGCAGGCTGGATTGTACTAACTGATCCACAGAAGGTTGTGACTCTGTTTGTGAATAGCTTCTCTTCTAAATGTTAAATTGCACAACTTCTTGATAGTATCAGAGCATGGAGAGCAAGACCAAAAGTCTGAGGCAAGTCCTAACCCTTGAGATGCTTGTTACCATGTGCTGTTGCAATGAGTACAGCACTATTGCAGAACAAGCTGTCTGTCATGTTTTGTAGTAGGAAAAGGGATTGAGGCAAGAAATAAGTGAAATTGAATCTACTCCCTAAAAATAAATTCCCAGTTCTTGTGCATGAAGTAGAAGCCTTGTTACATATGCTATCTGCAATGGGCAATAAATTAAAATTTAATGGAGATTTTTCTCTGCATGTTACAGAAAAAAAATAAAATCAACAAAACCCAAGAAAGAGCAAGATTCAGATTGCTTGGGATTATAGGAACTGGAAAAAAAATAAAGACTGGTAAACTGAATGCCTTTAAACCAGAAAACACCATGAAAACCTAAAACTTTAAGAATGCAAAGGAAATTTAGTTATTAATTCAGAAATTACTTCTCCTATACCAAAATAGATTTCAGACAATAGATTAGAAATAGTTAATACAGATTGCTCTGTGTTAGTTTCATTTTCATGTTGCTTTCTCCAAGATTTCAGTTGTACTTCTAGTTGGAAAAAAGGTAAACACCCATAACTAGAAGCTTACATAGTGTTAAGCCTTAAAAGAAAAATATTGTGAAGGAGATACATTTGTTTATATTTCTGACAGAACTCTATACTTTTATTCTTGCTACTTACTACTTTCCATCTGTTGTGATTCAGTCATGTTGGGAAGAGTTGGGGAGTTTTGTTCTTTTGGTTGGTCTTTTTTAAGGATTAGTGATTTTAAACCAATAAAAACTAGTGAAGATATGGAGAACAAATATGATGCAACCTTAATTTTCTGATTTCAGGTTGACAGTACTTTAAGTTTTGTCCTACCATGATCAAGACAATCTTGTGTTTCTACTTACAGAAATAATTGATAATTATTTTGATAGTATGCATAACTTAGAAATAGTTCTTTTCATATACAATTTTTTTTTCACAATTTTTTTTTTTACACAAAGGAGTCTTAACCCCTATGCTATTTGCAGCAAAATTCCGGATAATTTACAGTATCATAGCTGCTGTGTTAATGTGTATCACTGGCTTTACAGAATCCTCTGGGAAAGAAAAGTAGCAGTGGACAAACTTTCAAATAATTTTAAATTTCACTGGCTAGGAAGGGGAAACTAACCAAGGCACTCTTAAGCCTAAATCAAGGTATGTCAAAGTCAGTGGAGTAGCTGCATTGATTTCAGTGCTATTCGAGTGGAACCATCCTTGATGTCCTAGTCTGTGTTCTGGGAAAACACATATACACACACATTTATGAGATTATTTTTTAATAATTGTTTCTATTTGACTGCTTCACCTCACTGCTAAGCAAACAGTAGATCTAGTGTCTCTTTCTTATTACTGTGTTTCCTTTGGTTCGCTTGGCCATTTATTGTGCTGCACTGTGAATGCTGAGGCTATGAAAAGCCTTAACTGAATTGTAGACATGTATAATTAATATCTGCCAGCCTTTCTAGAAATATTAAAGCACAGGATGTATTATTCCTCTGGCTTTAGCCTTACACATTTAGATTTTAATTCATCTAAGGACACCTTTCACTGTCTGGTGAAAAAGAGGATAATCTACTTGATCACAAGATCTTTTTTTCTATTAGCAGTACCTGTTTTATACATGGAAGGTTTGATTGTTTCCAGAACAGCTTCATTAACTTCTGAAAGTGTTACCAATACAGGCCTCCCAAGAGACAGGATGCTAATTAGAAAGAAAACTGGCCTTATAGCATTTTGAAGAGTGTTGTCTTTTTTTTAAGAGAGCAAGAAGGCTCATTCCATCATTGACAGCGTTTCTTCCAGCATGTAGGAATAACTGCCAGTTGTATGAATTCAGAGAATACCTATGAGAAATTAATTATTCCCACAATGAACAAACAACCTGTTCAGACAACCAACAATAGTGAGCCTAATAGTGATTATGAAAATAATGTTAAGATGTCCATTCAAGGTCTATGCAGTTCAAGCAATGTCCTTTATGACCAGCACTGTGTGTCAGCTGCAAGTCCCTGGCTCAGGGGGTTGTGTGTGTGGGGGGGTTGCCTTATGAATACTTGGAATGCTTCCTCAGGTATCCAGATTCTCAGTAGTAACACATCTGGCCCTTGCCACATTTACACTGATTTTATATTAAAGGTTTTTCAAATCTGACAAAAAAAACCTATACGGAGAACTAAAGAGTAAGTGTAAATACAAAATGTATACTAAGTTAAAATAGATGGATGAATAATAAAAAGATAGATCCTGTTACAAGTAAAAGCATGATATCAAGACTTGTTAAAATAATTTGAAGTTTTGTACTGATGGTCAGGCCTTTAGAATCTGTATGAAAAAGGTACCTGGATTGAAAATAGGTACTAAGGGAAAATAAATTACCTTTTTATAAGGATCACTACCTAATGTATCAAATAGGAAAGTTTTTGGCCAAGAATAAAAGACAGTAATTATCAGTCAAACCCTAGAACTTCCATAATTTTTGCCATTAAGGTTGTGTTTTAAATATTTCCTAGGAGGATTTCTCTAGAAAGCAGAAGTGCATTAGAGCTGCTACTTTCCAGTGAAGAGAGAGTAAAATAAACCCCAGAACTGACTAATGACTCAGGCTTATTTGCTTTTTGGCCATTGCAACAATAAGAATGCCCAGTATGAAAGTTTCCTGGCAGTTTAACAGAATTGGTTGAAGAAAATCCACTTTCATGTCTTTGTCAGACAAAACCACAATGAAAATGTATGCACCTGCTTCTGATATAAACAGGGAGCACAGTCTGAACAGCTAACCTGAACATATTTAAGTGGCCGCAAGTGGTTGTGTATCTTAGAAATGTACTGTGAATAAACTAAAATGTTGTCTTGCTGGGAATGAGGTGTGACTGTGAGCTTCATCCTGCTGTCTGTGCAGGACTCCTGGTGCTAAAGAAAGTGTTCTTGCTGACATTTCAGAAGTTGTGAGCTATGATCTGGACTTGCTACATTGCCAAAAGAATGGGACAGGTCACCCCATCTCAGCAGTCAAACTGTCAGTAACAAGGATAATCCTCCTTAGTCTCACCAGCAGTTACAGGGATGCTAAGGTCAGGCAACCAAGCAAGACCAATACTAGTGCAAATGAACCTGTCAACAGTAAACACCTCTTTTTTCAGGATAGTACTTCAATGCTTCAATAGTCTGTGCTTCAGACTGTATCTTGACATGGTAGGGGTTTTTTCCTCTCATCTGGGTGAAACTAAAGCTCTCAGACGTAGTAGAGGCCCAGAAGACAAGGCCAGAAAAAGGATAGACCTTCAGAGTGTGAGGGTGACATTGAAGGAAATCCAGCATCAGACTCAAAAAATGCCCAAGAAATTTAAGATATTTTACAATCCATGCATGTACTTGTCTTTCTGAGCTTGGCAGTCACACAGGTGTAGCATTGCCCTTCCTCTGAAATTGCAGTCTCTATCAGATTGTGTACTGAGGAAAGGAATAGGCTTTTACTTACACCATGGATGGTGTCAGAATTCACAGTTCCTGCATCATCTAAAAGAAATGACCAGACCAAGCAAATTTTCTAGTGAAATCAGCACATGTTTAAGTCCATTAAGGAAGGACTTTCATCTACAGAGAAAACAACTTTAAACAACACTTTTCCAACCAACATACAAGAGCTCAGTGCTAGAATCGAAAAACTATCCTGGCACTGTGCCCTTTACCCATTTTGAAAATATTTCCAAGTGTGCTACTTTAATGTTTGTATGTCAGCTTGACATTACAGCAGCTCCAGTGACAGGTTATAACTTGAGAGATTTCTCCAGTACCGGACTTGATGCCAATGGCATTTTGAAACTTTTGCCCACCTTCTTCCACTCAACATAACCAGCACAAAACCACAAGCAGCCAAGACAAGTGATTATCAGCAGGAGGAGCTGTATTTCCTTGCCTTCTCCCAGATCTAGGTGAAAAAGGTATGTCACTCCTTGGGAGTGGGCTTCATGCCAAGTACAGTGGTAGCTTTGTTAGAGCAATCACTCAGCTTTATTATTAACCCATTTTTATCCATTAGCTTATTGAAAGGAAGGATTAGTGCAAATAAAGGTTCTTTACCAACCTTCTGGCATATTTACTTGGTGGTTGGCAGCTGGAACCTCAGAACTAGTGATGGTTAATAAATCCTTTCCAAATTCTGCTAGGGAACAATGATACCAGTCTGGGAGCATTAGAGAAAAAAAAATGTACTTAACTGAGCCTTTAAAAATCTGTATGTGCTTCGTAGAGAGTTGATAAAAGGGAACAGCTGCATCCTTAAAGAATCTATACCCATAAAGGAAGTTCAGACTTCTGCTTCTTTCTTGACTAACACAGCAGTTAAAAAAGTTCACTCTCCTTAGAATCATTACCAGGCTTTACATCTGCTGATCCCTGACAGCAAGTGGTTTCAAAAAAATATTCTCTTCACCACTGCAAGACAAAAACTGAATTTTTTCTAAATTGGTTATCCCTTACTAATCAAGCCCAGGTAAGGATGGATACTGGAATTAACAACAGTGAGTTTATTTCTTAAATAGGAGAGAAAAAGAAAACAAAAGAGATTTGATGGGCTGTTGGAATAAAAGATGAAAAGCAGGATTGTCTGGGTGAAGAAATCAGATGTTGCTAAGATAGAAAAGGATACCTAGGAGTACCATGAAGTCAGCACCTGATCTTTTTGTGCATCAAATAAAGTAAGGGTCTGGTAGAAATCACTGTCATCATGTAATTAATAATTGTGTTATAATCTGAAGGATTATCAAAATCCTTTTGCATGTGAGAACTTGGTTATCATTTCCTAATTTTGTATACTTGAGTTTGCAACCGCATCAATTAAGCAGTCAATCAATGCTATTAATGTAGCTTTGGTGTGTGAGGCATATTGCAGGAATGGAAAAGATGGAGTTTTAATAAAGATTTTGTTGTTTCAAGCTTGTACTGACTGCATTGCTCACAAGTATATAAACGGGAAGCTTTTTTTCTTAGTTTCTTTCTAAGGATGACAGCTATGATAAAAAAGTCCCCAAAACCTACTAATAGGCACAAGTAAAAGTCAGATGCCAAGACATCATTGAAGGTCTCAGGATATTATGATAGTCCAAACTGTATTTGTTGAAGGCTACAGTTAGAATAGAATTCTGCCATCAGGTTTGGGGTTTGATCCCTGAAATAATACAACAGATATTATCTTCTAAGCATTTTTAAGTAACCACGGCATTAATAAATGACATTTTAAAAGAATATTTTGATAGGACTGGTGTAACAGGACATTAGCAGAAAGACAGTCCTAGCTCCCAACATTCACATGCTAAATAAAGGCTTAGATGCAAGTGACACCTGCATGACAAATTGGATGCTGGAAGATACAGCTGTTGCTGCTTAACCTCCATCCATCTGCCCCTTTACCTCAGTAGATAAATTGTTACATGTGCCGGTAATCAGGTGCATACAATGACTAATTTGATAATCCCCCTCTCTACTGTTGTTAGGCTCAGAACAAAGAAAGTTGTGGCCTACCTATCACAGAACAATTTAGGCTGGAAAAACCTCTAAATAAATAACTTCAGGTGACAAAAATGTGAAATCCAGCACAGGTGCAAGCAGAGAATACTGTCTTAAGACATTAGAAGACTGATTTTAAAGAGGAATTATACCAGTTGAATTAATATTGTGTTCCAGCTGATTTTCTAGACCTATTCCTTCTGCTAGGAAAGGAGTCAGCCTTTCGGAAAATATTAATTTTGAGTTTCCTCTGCTGCCAAGAATAGCCTCAGAAGGACATGCTTGAAGCTATTTGTCACAAAATGTTTAGGTTGGCCAGAGACCTTGAGACTTCACAAATATGCCTTAAATACACAGTGCAATGGAGTTTCAGCATAGTGTACATCTCTGATATAACTGATGCTTTACATGCTGTTTCAAAGGCATCGTTTGAAAAAATTTTCAGTAGACCCAGTCTTCAGCCTGTCCACAGGGTAGTTGTGCAGATCCACACCAAATTTAGTGAGTAATGATGCTTTTTATGTTAGAATCTTAACATATATTGTACTGATCAACATTCATGGAATGACAGGATTGTACAACAAAGTCAGTATTTTTTTTTTGGTACCTTCTTTCTCCCTTGCATTTATAATCCCTGGGTCACCAGCCTTTCTCTGGAGACTGAAGAAGCTTGTCTGGAAATGTTGTGTCAGTTTGTTAGCAGGCTGTTCATTTTAGGAGTCTGAAACCAATGTGCTTTCCATTATGTGTGTGTCATTTCACCAGGGACAGAAAGATATGGATGAAGTAGGGAGAGCAAATGCAGGAGGACAAGTAGTTAGTAGAAATCTAAGGTCCAATACTAAAAATATCCTGTCCCCACCAGTTTAAATTCACACCTACTCCTCTGAGTAGGTAAGAGAAAAAATGAAATTTCCATCTGCAGCTTTTGAGACTTCATTTTTCTCCTGAGTACTGAGCACCAGATCTTCACTTGGTAGTGCTGAAACCTTACCATGTTTCTAAAGGATCCATTCTTCAACCCCAGACTTCCAACTTGAATGTCAAAATTCCGTATGACCCTCAGCAGTACTTGAGGGCAAGCAACAATTGCCTGGGGATCTCACATGATATTGTCAGCTTGACAGAACTAAGCTGGGAAGTAGAATAAAGTTGGGTATAATGTGCAATTCATTCCTTAGCCTCTTCTTGTAGCTCTACCTCTGATACTACTGCTCAAAGGTATTGCTTTCCTGAGACCTAGACACTAGTTCCTAATGGAGCACATCAGCAGTACATTGGCTCATTGGCTGTTTAAAACTGGGGGATGACCATCTCAAAGCCAACCAGACACCAAAAATAACACTGCAGTGTGGACTTGGATTGGGCAGTGAGCAAAGAGGACACAATCAAAGATCTGCATCATGCACTTAAAAAGTTTAGGTGAAATGAACACAACAGTGCATAGGGCTGGAATGTAGTTGCTGGAAATGTGGGCATAAAGGTATTTTTGATTGGTTAAGGCTGTTAATGCGAAAAATTACATCGCTTCTAATTGGTTTGCATGTTAAAAGCTGTGCCCCAAACAAATGGAAGCCAGATAGGATTCTGAACAGGCTGTGTAAAATGAGTCCCAATGAGCAGAACTTAGAGGAGTGGAACTTGCTGGTAAAACAAGTGAATTTTACCAGTCACTGCAAATAATCTCAAATTCTAGATTCTTTATACTTTCATATATTTGTGATGACAAGCTGCAAGAGCTCAGAATTTTTCCAGAGCTTGTTGCAAATGCTATGATTCAGTGGAGGTCTGAGACTTTTTGGGACAAGACTGAAGAGCTCATCTCTAGCCTCAATGGTTCACCAAAGGCTATGGGTAATGAGATCACAGCTCTGGAAAAGCTGTACAGATATGCTGAGCACTGCATCTTACCAGTTTTCACAGGGAAATTAAGAAGGCTTTTACAGGATTGTGTAAACCTTTGCAACAGAGCAGCACAATGTGTGGACCAGGTGAACCGTGGCCCAGCAGGCTGCTTTCTCTATACCAGGGCCATGTAAGGGATGGTCCAAAGTTTCCTTCATCTGCCTCATGACCGTCACAAGAACAGAGGCTGAGACCCTAAAAATCCCAACTGTGATTCTGGCCTGGTTGAGGTGGATGCCAGCCCAGTGATTGTTTGCAGGTGTGCCTGCTGTGCCACCAAGATACACTTGCTTGAGCAGGGACGGACAGGTAATGGCCAGTCCTGTTCTCCTGCACGTACCTCATGACCATGTGGAGGGCTGATGTACCACGATGTACCAGGCATGGAACAATGGGTCTCACCACCATAGCCTCACCCTCAGCCCCTTCTCTTGGCCTGATGCCGCTTACTTTGGAGAAAAACTATAAAACCTTAACTTTCTGCAGCCACTCTGGTGCACCCCCGCAGAAGGAAGATGGATCTATTGGCTGGACCACAAGGATTTCGTCTCTCTGTCGGTAGCTGTATTCCCCCCTTTCTTTCTCTCTCTCTCTCTCTCTTTCTCTCTTCTCTACTTGGTTTTCTTTACATATTTCTCTCCCTTTTCTGTTGCATAATTGTTGGCACTCAATAGAAGTGCACTGCTGTGATTAAACTGAAAGTCTCATTTGCTGTGTGTCCTTTTGCACTCTGAGATCGGGAAAACGAACCATCACAACCCCCGCTCGTGTAAGCGGATCATGACAGGCCATGGAGAACCAGCTGTGATTGCAGCTATCATCACAGAGAGAACAGTCAGGATGAACAGAGTTAAACAGTCTGAAACAATTATCGCATAAGAAATTGTTCCAGAGGGAATCAAAAGATGCAGTAGGAAAAAAAACCTAGTTAGGTGGAATCTACTACTGCTGTTATGAAAACATTGATTTGGGAAATAAGTTCTGAGGTAGTGATCTCTATATGATACACAGGTAATTTTCCAGTTGACACATGTTTTCTTCAGAGGGGAATGAAATTAGCCTGACTTCTGTACTTCTGTAGTTATAGGAACCCCTTTTCCAAATTTCTCATCTATTTATATATTTCCAGATTCCCTTGATTTTTTAAAAGCAGTTATTCGTGGTTGCAAGTGCAAACATCTAGTCAGTGGGAGGGAGTAAAAGGTAGCCAGAATAAAGAACAGTTGTCTGGAGCACAGACAAATCTGAAGAACTTTGCTGCTTATTTCTCGATTTCTTCTTTTTTTTTTTCCCCTTTTATGGCTTGCGTTGGTGGCATTTACAGTCTAAAAGCTAACTCATTGTTAATGCTGGTTCTCATCTGGGAAAAGACACAATTAAATGCTCATACTGTTGTAGGCACTGAAATTTAGCGAGCCTTTTTTTAACACTGCTGTTCTATAAAAAGCATAGGGAATGCCCATAAGAGGATCTTTTCCTTTAGCAAAAAAGACACAACCTGATTAGAACATTACGTAATCTTAATATATCTTTGGTATCTTTGGTATCTAATGCAGAACTCAACCCCTAAGGTGCTGGTGATAGCAGCATGCTGGAAAATGGAAAATTGCCAGCTTGGTGACTTTTTCATGGTTTTCCCAGAACTGATGGCAATTGTAGATGAGAAGAAACACATGAGAGGAAAAGAATGGCTGCCAACAGTAAAAGTCACTGTTGCTCTTTCCTCTTCAGCTAAGACAAAAGCCAGTACTCCAGCCATAAGCAGGAACGGGTTGGTGGAGGATTAAGGAGTAGTGACAGAAACCTGTTCCTGAGAATGTCTAAATGAGAAGATGGTCCTTGAATGCAGATCTCCAAAACCGAATGAAAAGAAGTATTTAGAACACATGAAGGGGGAAAGGAAAAAAAAAAAAGAGGAGGGGGTGGAGAGAGGAATGCGTCAAGAAGAAGAAGGAATTGCAGCATGGTAAAAGAAAGGTAGAGGTGGACAATGGAGCCAGAGACCCATGCATAAAAAAAAAAAAAGAAAAGAAAGAATGAAGGAAAAACATTATTTGATATTTCAGGGAACTGAAGGAAGTAATTAAGGTGAAATCTGGGAGAAAATCCCAGAGAATAAACACAAAAGGCTTCAAACCTCATTGCAGCTCACAGCTTTCCCAGTGTGCTGAATGACTGTCTCAACAATCTTATCCAACTTGTGAAATATTCAAAATACCATTAGTTAATTTTGTAACCTCCTATCTGGAAATGCAGTACACTTTTTATACCACTTAAGCTGTGTCTCACAAGTGGAAGTAGTGATCAGTTTGACAAGTTATTGAGCCCAACTGTCCCATCAGTAGCCAACTTGAATAAGAACACCAGTAAATTTGATGGAAGTGGAACATTAGTGAGTAAAATAGTGATCATTCTATAGAGGTTAAATGGGAATGGCAAAACAGCTATGCTGGTACTTGCCCACTCTGAGCTTGTGCAGTATATAAGCGTAGCCTGTCAGTCTCCAAATGTTACATAGAGGAGTGAAGTCAAGATAAAAGATCTGAGCCTATCCCTGCTATGATCTCTTATGAAAAGGATAGAAAATTTTATGAATATTGTCTCTGAGTGTAAATGAACTCAGGATGTAAACGGGGACTGATATATTTGAGGTATTTGATTTAGAAACGCAGTATAGAAAACAATCCTTAATTTCTTGGAGTTCTTGGCATCTTGCAAGAACTCCTGTCCCTTTTAGTATCCAGTATGGATTATATTCAAAGTAAATTCCTCTTTTAAATGTCAGCAAATCCAATAAATGCATTAACATCTTATCTAAGCAGATTGTTCCAAGTGATTTTACAATGGTTAGTACATTTTATATGCAGCAAAAATCTTTAGAAATATCTGTTTTCCTTACTTCCTGTTAATTTGGCAAGGACTGACACACCAGACTGTCACAGACCAAGACTGCAAGCAGGAGGAACTCCTGATGTGCATTGACCATTGAGACCTAATTATGGAAAAAGTTTCTCCTGTGTGGATATGCACAATTCTCTTCAAAGCAGACTATAAGAATATTTGCAGCAGCTTTTGTCTTTCCCTGTGAACTGATGAAGCCCCCACCAAAATGCAAATGAAAATGCTGCTTTAGTCATACCACCAAGGTCTCATCCTTTCTGCTTCCAGCTTTAACAGAAAGATTGCTTGAAAAAAAAAAAAAGCAACCTAATCACATCAATGACCAAACCACCAAAACAAGTTAAGTCAGGGTAAGAACTTAGGCTCAGCTGTTGCTGGATGGAATTCCTTTTCTCAAACTTTATCCCAAATATTCAAAGTCTAACATCTGCCTCCAGTAGGCAGCAGGACATTCTAGCAGATTCAGTTAATGCTATGAGTCTGGGGCAGCAAGAGGTTTCTGCTCATTTGTCAAGTACAATTTGAGGTAGAGCTAAGATTTTTGTTATGAGGGTCTCACAACGCCTTTGAGTAGAATGCAGATGAAACATTTGAGCTAGAAAAAGGATAATGCAGAGTTTGCAATGCAAAATTTGACCAGATAAAATTGTACAGGGGACATTTTTAAGAGAAAGATAAGCAAATGTCACATTGGGGTTAGAGTCCTCAGGAAGTTAGAGGTGAAATTCTGTGGCTTCAAGGGTCTTTGGAAAATGGCAGCAGCAAACCAGCTGGTAGGGAGGGGTGATGCCAGATGCTGCATTGTGTGCATTGAGGTAGGAAGGGAGCAGATGAATAAAAGGAATTTTCTCCATTCTAATAGGCAGCTCAAGAAAAATTACTTCAGGAATTAAAAGCATAAGAAGAAAAATATACAGTGTTCCAGCATACTGGAAACTGGATATGAATGTAGACCTCCATTGTCTCCCAAAGACAGACACAATTTTCTCTTATTGAGAATTTTATTGTCCTTGCCCATCTCCAAGACACAGGAGGATCATGGCTCTGGAATCTCACAAAGTTACAGCCAGACAACCATTTCCCCAGAAAGTGACAAAGAAAGATTTTGTAGCACTGGTGAGATGTTTTCTGAAAGAAAATAAAAACTGCTTTTAAGATGTTGTACACAACTGTGTAAAGTTTCAAGCTGGAACTGATGTAAATCTCACATGGAGAAAGAAGGATGACAGAGCTGCTGTGGGACTTGCAGCCAGCAGTGGACCACCCCATGAAGACTGTTTTTCACTTACACATTAACTTCACAATATGCAGTTTTTATCCTGTTGATTTTGATGCATCCTTCTTTTTCTAGCAGCTGCCTATGCACAGTATGTATTGTGGTAGAGGAATAATGAATCAGAGTGTCCTGGTTTAGGACAAATTTGAGAGGAAACTTCTAAATGGGGTCTCTCTAGGGAAAAAAAAAGAAAACAGATTTAAGCTGCCCCTCCCCCAA
>VWYI01020641.1:0-12792 GCA_013399455.1 Anthoscopus minutus
CCCAGAACACCTTTCATTTAAAGGGCAATGAGGAAAGTCTGTATGGGGGATGCTAGCTACTGCTGGTCAAACCACCAGGGGGTCATTAGCTGCCCATGGTGTCCCTCTTCTGTCTGCCCTTCAAAATGTCCCAAGCTTCACAATTGCTGATGTCCCAGGTTGCCCTCATGGTCAGCAGAGTTAAGTCTGGGCTGGGACTAACTCTGCTGTGAAACCTGATATACACAGACCATGTGCAGGCTGCAACTCTTTCCCCATGCTTTTGCCAGCCATTTCAAGTGCCTTTTTGCTGCAGTGGTCTGGCAGACTTGCTCTGACACATTCTGGAAGCCCCTACAGACATCCTCATGCGATTTTTTAAAAAATACAGACTTCACCACTACAAATGAAAGCTGAAAATGTTATACCCAGAGCACTGGCATTTGTGGGAGCAAAACTTCACATCAAGTAAACAAGTTTTTACACACCAGATTCATTCCTTGTCCCAGAGCAGCTCACTCGGTGCAGACCCAGCAGAGACTTGAAGGGATTCCATTTAGGGCACAGCAGGGATTTCACGCTTTCCCTCTTCTTCCTCACATAGAAGCTCCTGCCTTTGAAGGCAGCCCCTCTTCCCACAGGCCACAGTGGGAACAAAACCCTCGAGGTTCTGCCACAGCACTCCCCTGGGACATTAAGCCCCATGGTGTCAGGAAAGTGCTCCCAGGGGTGCCAGACAGGGAGCTCAGGGAACTCAGCATCCCCTGGAAGGCTGCCAGCCCCTCCTGTGGAAGGGGGGCAGGAGCAGGAGCTGGCAGTCAGCCAAAATGCCTGTGGAAATCACCATGAAACAAGAGCCCAAAACAGGTTTGCCATCTGGGACAGGCCAAGAAATTACTTTGGATCCAGGCAATAGGCCTGGCTTTTCTTCCTGACAGGAATGAAAGTACTGGAGAATAATTCAAAATTGCAAAGGAATATGGGAATAGAGATAGCATCTGAATGAGGAAACCTTTTCCAATAAGTAGTACGCCATGAAACACACTTGGCAATGCAGGAAGTCTTTTTCTACTTGAACTCTTCTGTATTGCGCTTACCCAATCCTTCTGTAAAGGTTTTAATTAAGAATATATTTTTCATGTATAAATACCTCTTCTTCCATGACTGCATTTAAAGATATCCTGGTGCACTTAATTTTCAGCTTAATTTCACTAAGTAGCTTTCCTTCAATACTCGCCTCTTGAGAGATGGCAAGTGCACAATTCACATGCCTTTTGGAGCTTCTGGGTCTTCACTTTCTGGGACAACTACGTGCATTCACTGTGCTGTGATGATGAAGTACTTTTGACAACATTAGGAAGTAGCTCAGAAGTTTCTCCTATTTAAAAATGTAAGGTGTGATGGATCATTATTCCCCTAGGATGATTCAGGCCAACAAGAATCTTAAAAGACCGTGTCTGTGAAGGTGCCAGACAGGAACCCCCAGCTGTATGTCACAGAGGCAACTTTCAGTTAAGATTAAATAAACATTTACAGTGACTCTCTTATGATCTATTAATCTGTCCTTGCAGTTGCTTCATCCTGGATATATCTTGGGAAAATACTGGAGTTCTATTTCCTACAGTGCATTTCTCTAGCCTTTCTAGTCCAATTTCCCCCCATTTACACAACTCTCCCATTGAATCTTCTGTCTCTTAATGGTCCAAGCCACATCCACCAAGTGCATCCTGAGTTCAGTGATCCTTTGAACAGTCATGCCCAGTGGACATGTTTTTTGGTATCATACTGTAAAATGGCCTCTTTTCACTTGAAAAAAGTATCTCCAAGCTCTGACACTATTTTGTCCAAACAATAACCTGCTGCACACTCTTATAAATGAAAACATGCTGGAAAAAAAAAAGGAGCTTCATCATATTTGGAACTTGTAAACAACTAGAGTGTTAGGAACTTTCTAGATGACTTAGATGGGCCAACATATAGTTACCAAATAATCTGTGTTTAAGCCATCCTCCAGAAAGGAACTCTGAATGTAACAGAATGTATTACTGATTGAGAATTCCTCTGAACTGCTGCAGTTTGGGAATTTTAGCTGCAGGCCACATCTGTTTTTCTAAATAGGTTTTCTAAATCTTTTACTTTGTAACAGCTGTTGATTACATAAATACTAATTGCACCACTGAACAATAGTTGTCTCTATTGAACTCCTCAGTAGATAATGGAAATAGACTGCAGATCTAAGAAACCTCGTTTTCAAAATCTTCTGTTCTGCTAGGCATTTCCATCCAAAAGGTCTATCCTTTACTGACATTAATGTACCCTTCTTATGATAATAAGTGAAAATTGCTTCACAATTACTTCAAAAGCAGTAATTATGTTGTAGAAACAATGTCTAATTTCTACTTAGACTTGTTTACTTTTGTCTGGAGCCATTTTCATTATGGAAACAGCATTGTCAGACTCTGGCAGACCTCTGAAATAAAATGAGATGGGCTCATTTCTGTTACTATCAACCTTGGATTTCACATCCAAGTGTTTCACCATCTTCAGCAGTACATAGTGGAAATTCTCCAAGGAAAAAAGGTAGAATGTAATGAATAACAACATTTTTAAGGCAGCAAACAAGTTGTACTGCAATCAGAAGGATAAGTGTACTGTGTAGAATTTTCAAATGTAAATACAAGATAATAAAGCTACTTACACAGAACATAGGAAGACAGAATCATAGAATGGTTTAAAGGTCACATAGTCCCCCTCTGCTGTGGGCGACAACATATTTCAAAAGCAGAGAAGCCTCTCATGCACTGAGAATTGAAACAGCAGTCATTTACATGTACCCAGTCCTTTGAAGGTTCTATATTTTTTGTTTCTTCAGCTCAAAATCACTGTCATTGTCTGAATAGCTTTTACAGAGGTGTAAATTCATTTATTCTGTTTAGCTTATTCTTGACTTACATCACAAAAATTTGGATTCACTTTCCTTCTGTCAAGTAAGCTTCTGTGGGAACACACTTCATTAATCCAGCACAGAGATCCCCCTTTGAAATACATGATGATACCATAAAGAGTGAAAATCTCTTCGTCTTCAATATGAAAAGTGAAGAGCGAATTAGTTAATTAAAGCCTCAGCTTTAGCTCCTAATGTCACAGAAAGCCAACCAGCATTTCAGATTCTCTTCTTCTTTCCCCCACTCTCCTTTCTGTCCCCCTGTTCGTTCTTCCTAACTCCTTCAAATATCTATCAGCCTCCTCCTCAACAAGAAAAGCCCCACAAGCCTGGGGGAAAGAGGGGTTCCACTGGATGTTACAGAACAAGTGCCCAACACAGTAATGGTTTTATGATACTATGCTATTATCTTCATCCTAACACCTCCTAAACCTTCCACTGTTTTTTACCCCAATAATTGGGCATATCCTCCCAAATAGTCAATACTTCTAGCTCAACCAACTCTGCTGTAAGCTGATGTTTTTCTCTATGAAGAGGATGCTATATTGTATCTGTTAATAATAATAATTTATTGCAGGTAAGCGTACTCATATGGCAAAACAGTTGTTACAGCGACTGGTGTCGATGGAGGATCCAAAGATAAAACCTCAAGTCGTGTTTGATCTCACTCCACTAAGTCATGTAGATAGAATTACATCATATAGTTACATTAAATCAAAGGAATCAGAACTGTGGCTCTGACAGCATTCCAGACACTTCTCATTAGTGTTTGGAACTCAAGCTACGCTCTGCTGTGTAACACATGGTGTAGAGGTCAACATATAGCACCTCTGTGGACTGTATGTAGGGCTTTTAAGTCAGAAAGTTCATTTTTCCAGCTGAGTAACAAGCTGGATCTGATATATTAGTTGGTTTTGTTGCTCCCATGATCAAATTCTTCAGATTGTAACCGGAGTGATAACATTTCTGTTGGATCTTTGTAATATAAATTAGTAACACAGTCCTTTGTAGAAAAAGATACACAGATTTTTACTACTTTTGGTTATTCACCAGTTTAGTGTAAAAAGGTAAATAAAAGATGAATAAACCTTCTCATCTATTTATGGAGGAAATTCAAAATAAGAAAATATATGCAGGGGTTATTATATAGAGAAAAAACTGTTGCTTCTTCTACTGCAGGCAAAATTTATTATTAATATATTAGCATATGCTGTTCATATAAGTTCAGAAAAAAACTAGAATGCCACATCACATGGCACTGTTTATATATATATAAATATATATATATATATACCAATTAACAACATTGATACTGTTAGTCTGATACTGTTAGTAATACAGTAGTAACACGTATAATGTTATTATATATATAGATATATGTAGTGAAGAGAGAAACACAGACAACAAAATGTATATTTTCACTTCACTTTTTCTGAACTCCATGTAAACCTTTAAATTATCCATTATGGATGCACACAGAAACCTGGACGCTGGTACGGTGCAGTGCAACGAAGACCAAGAATTTCAGTGACAATGCTCTGGGTCCATATTGACATCATATGAGTTAAAGGAAATCCTAAAGTCTACAATTGCTGGAGTAGAAAGTTCTCCAACGACAATTTGATGCCGTGGTTGGTTGTGGGACCTAGTGCCAGATTTGTATTGTTTTAGCTGCAGCAATGACCAGCAATGACAACAATTGTCACTTGGTGGAGCCAGATTTCTCTGCAAAAGGAAAACGCCTGACGAGTGGAAAAGCTCTCCAAGTCAGGATTTTTAAACAACAGATTGGAGAAAGAAAGATGGGAATCAGAGGACTTAAATGTCTCAAGAAGTGGAATTTTTTACATTTTTGCTCTTAGTTACTCTGTCATAGCCTTGCCAGCTGAGGAAACAGTCACTACGCTCGAAATAGGACACAAATGAAGTTGAGATACATTTGGGAATTTATGTGCAGACATGTAAGATGCAGAAAAAAGCTGTCACTTTTTTATTTTGCACAGTTTAAACAAGTTCAGAATGTTGATGCTAAACTGTTGCTAAACTGATGCTAAACTGATGCTAAACTGATGAAATCCTGCTAGGTTTCTAAAACATATCTGCCATTCTTTCCCATTTCTGTCTTAATTTCTCTTAATACAAGTAAGGACAGAAGGTATTTATAGTGTAACAGACAGAACATCCTAAGAGGAAAAAAATCAGAGGATGTTAAACTAAAAACACCTTCTCTACACTATGCTCACAGCAGCATGTTTCTTTTCCTGACCACATGTATAGGACATTTTAATTAAAGAAGTGTGATTAAGTAAAAGCTTCTCTGGCTCCTGATTTTGTGTTATATTTATTGTAATTCCTATAATAATGCTCAGAGAACTTGCATTACTCTCTGCCATCTTGCTTTTCAATGATCAGGAGTTATCACCAAGATCATAAAACCACAGAATGGCCTGGTTTGAATGGGCTCTCAAAGATCCAACCCCCTTGCTGTGGGCAGGGACACCTTTTACTAGACCAGGTCGCTCAGAGCCCCATCCAATCTGGCCTTGAACACTTCCAAGGGTGGGGCAGTCACAGTTTCTTTGGGCAAACTGTTCCAGTATATGCCCTCTCTAGCATGTTTGTATCTTCCCATTACATAATTTTTCTCTGCCCTGAATTGCTCTGATCCAGTGAGATAAGGATAGATGACAGGTCTGCTTCTGTGGGCTTGTGCTGACTGGCATATAAACAAAGTCTTACCTGTTTTTCCATACCTTTTTCAGACCTGTCAGACCCCACACATTGGGAACAGACTATCAATTGGCTCCTGTCTGCTGTATTTCTTCAAAATATATTGAATAAGAGAGCTCTTGGTAAGTGACCTTACCTGCCAGAAAAGACTGGCTCAGTCTGCACTCTGTCCACGGGTGTATCTCACAGGCAGGACAGAGAAGAGAAGTCAGTGTCCCCATCAGAGCACTGGTGACTGTGGTTCAGTGCTGACTTGGAAAGCTCTCTGCTTCCATGACACACTGGAGAAGATGATGGTCATGAATGTCTCAAGATACTGGCAAGCCTGACACACAGTCTGGTTGTACCAGGTGCTATTCTGTCCTACAAAAAGATGAGAAAGAACAAGAAGTGCTTGTGTTACAGATTTTAGATGTAAAGTTCAAGTATACAAGCATGTTGGACATTATTAAGCCCTACCTTTGCTTTCCTAGGTAGTTAATTTACTCAATTATTTCTGCATAAGTCCCATTCTTTCAAGCTGGATGAGTACATGATGATAAAAGCGAATTATATGTGATGAACAATTTAATTATTACCATGGGAAATAAGAGGACTTTTATGAAAAATGAGAAACTACTGTGTTATTTTTGTCAAGGAAAGCAAATGGAACAAGTGAAAGTTAAACAACACACCACATTTTATAGAAAAGCAGAATTGAGTTAGAGATGAAAATCAGCAAAGATCAAACAGAAATAATGGGACTATGTGAAATAAAGGCTTTTCCATGTACAGAAAGACAGCATTGTCTCTTTTAATGCTGGAAGTCGGAGTAGAGGCAAGATGGAAATGGATCATTGGTTCTGCATGCCTGGAATAGCTGGAAAGGTGCCCCGTGATGGCACAAGCTAGGTAGGAATTAGTATTTTTAAGCAGCAAATCGATGGTTTTACCCTTGTGTGGCTGGGGCTGACAACAGGGTCAGGATCTGTGCCCAGGATAGGAGGAACAGTGTGACAATTGGCCATGGAGGCCAGGGAGCCTCACAGAGCTGCTGTTCAAGATTAAGAGGTCTCCTCTTTGTGCTAGGCCTGTTTGGGCTCCTCTGCAGTTTGGGGAATGCATTTATGTCTTGGTGGCAGTTTCAGAATTGAGTTTGTTGAAGGGAGAATTGATGAACAATATTCCTGTGTGGTCCTGTGGAACTGAACATGCCAGGATCTGGTGCAGGAACTCCAGACCGTCTCTGTCTCTTGGGTGCAGTGATGGAACAGGGTCAGTGGTGTCAGGTCATGCAGCATACTGAGTTTGGGCTTCAGGTGGGCTCTTCTGTTGGACCTGATGATCTTGGAGGCTTTTTCCAATGTCAGGATTCTGTGATTCTCTGTCACTTTCTTTTCCCAGCTGACAAGCAAAAGGACAATTGGAGAGGACTTTGAGTTGCACCAGGGGAGGTTTGGATTTGGCATTGGGTAAAATTTCTTCACTGATGTGGTGGTCAGGCAGTGGAACAAGCTGCCCAGGAAAGAAGTAGAATCACCATTCTTGTGATCAAAAGACACGTAGATACGGCATTGTGAGATGTGGTTTAATGATGGTCTTGGCAGTGCAGGGTTAGCCAGCTGGACTTGGTGGTCTTAGAGGCCTTTTGCAGCCTTAATGATTCTAAGATCTAAGAGCTAGAGACCTAGAAATGGTTGTGTGTCCTAGCCTTCAACCTGGCTTTGGAAGGTTTCTAAAACCCAGGAAACAATGATATGTGGCAATCACTCCTTTCTCAGCTCTCCTGCCACTCCTGCCCATTTCAGTAGTCTTGACCAAGCTGGCCAAGGGCAAATGTTCCTGGCCACAGGAAGGGGACGCAGGTGCTGGCCCTAGTCAGTGCAGTGCCACATCCTTGCCTCCAGGCTGCACAAGAACTTAGTAGGAACCTTTGTTCTTGGAAACCAGAGCCCCCATCCTGAGCTGCAGCCAGCCTCCTGCTGGTGGGCACCGTGTGGGCTGGGTGAAGAGCTCAGAGCTGACTGAGACAAACTCCAGCCCTCAGCTTGGCCTGAGGGATGACCAAGGAGGAGGCAGCAAAGACCGAGGCTGTGACAGGTACTTGAAGTCTATTCCCACATCTGGAGGGTCTGTTTAATATTCAGAAGAAAGTAAATGGACATTTTCTGGCCTTTTGGGAACAACTTTACCATTCCTTTTCAAGCTTTAGAGGCCATATAAAACTCAGTGTTCAATGGAATTCCTTAGCTTGTGAAGCCTTAAACATGTTTCCTAGGGTTTTTGCATAGTTATATAATTTTAGATTTCCCCTCCCAAAGTGCAAAATAAGATTTTCAGCTGGAATACTTCTCCTTTTTCTTTTTTTTTTTCTTTCTTTAAATGTATCTCACATCCTCCTTTCTGAACATTTCATCATTCTTATTGCCCTCAAGTCAATATTTAGCATCTTCCAATCAGCGAATCCTCTTTAAACTGAATATTCAGGATTCCTGTGGTGTAGAAGCTTCCTGTTTTTCACTTTAGGCTCTCCGGTACTTTTTGCTACTGGTTTGGGCAAAGCTTGTCTATTTAATCTACAATCTCCTTAGCAAAACTTGTGAAATCAAACGGCTGAGGGGAGGATTCAGAAGGGTTAATATAAGTCAGTAATTTGTGTAACCTGTTCATCAGTCTGGCAAGCTCCTTGACTGGAGGTTTGCTGTAGTTTAGATTAGCTGGATTTTTCTTCTTTCTCTGACTTCTGCAGTTTTGGCAAAGCACTTTGGGAAAGAAAATTGTTGAAAGAGAAGATTTTATTTGCTATTCCAAAGTTAATCAGGAATGGCAGACATGATTTCTAACAGCATATGGTGTGGATTCTATGTGTCCCTATTCTGCTGCAGGGGAGGGGTCTTCAAGGTTTGTAGCTCATTACACATTGGCATTGTGCACAGAGCCCAGGTGACAAGCAATGAGAGAGGCAGCCTGGCTTGGGAGAAAGCTTCAGAAGATCCCATGGCTATGTCTGCAAAGCCAGTTTTGCTTTGCTCCAGCTGAAGGTGTTTGTTTCTGGGGTTTCACACTCATGCTGCAGTGCCAGGATAAACTGCAATGCTATATCTGAAAAAGAATACCTGAACTGCAGAATTAAGGAAGTTCATGGAAAGAAGAATGCTTTTACAAAACATCTAATTTAGTTAAAAAGACCGCTTTGTCTCTAAACCTGTTTGAAATGCAGTCTTACAAACAGCCCAGTGTGCATTCACAAGTGAAGATCCAAAGGAAACAACTACCTGTGCTTTCAATGCACTTTGCCCAGACTCCTCAAAGGGACAAGTTCAGCCTGTCTTCATGGCCCAGTTACAAAGAATGTAACTGATGCTAGTGTTGTAAATAGGATATGATTTTCAGGCAGCAAAATTTCCTCCCTCCCTCCCTCCTGCATGTCCTCACCAGCTGCGTGCTGTAAGAACCATGAATCAGTTCAAACAAGACTGTGCAGAATCAGACCAAAATCACCCTGGTGCTTACAAAGGCTCTGACAGCAATCCTGGTCCCTCTAGACTGACAGCCAGGGGATATTTCTCAGCAGAGACATTTTAGATGATAAACAGTTCCCCAAATCTATTCATCAGTGTGTCTGTCACACAAGCTACCACTTATTGTCTAGCTGCAAAATCAACATTGACAGCATAATGCACCACCTTTTCCATGTGGGAAGAGTCCTGACATTTTAAACAACAGAAGTGCCAACACTCTGCCCTGCTTTACAGATGGCAGGGTTTGACCAGGTCTTCATTGTGCTAGGCTGCTGTCACAAAATCAGTGCTCAGGAAAAACCACTTTATTTTGTATCTTCATTTGTGTATGTGCATTGAACCTACAGTTGGAACATGGTGTTTCAAACTGGGTTAGCTAGAAAGTTGTCTTTCTGCCCAAATGAGATGCTTTGCAAAGCCCAGTTCTTTTGGGGCTTTTCTCCCCTTAAACAGGCTCTGTGCAGAGTGAAAATAGCAAAAAAGGCCAATGTTCCCTCACTCTTTCTTAGAAAAATATACCACTTCTCAATGTTGTTATTTCTATTATAGGAAAAAAAAAGATCTTTTATTCAGAAAGATTCCTACTAAAATATATTTTGGGGGTCACTGACTTACACACAAATAAGACCTTTTTCTATATCCACTTATCTCTGAACAACTTTAACAGCTTTTAGGCCTGAACCCAAACACCTCATCATCAGTTAGATCAGCTCTTTAAATAAAACAAACCCTAAGCTATCCATTCTCTCCCTGTTTACTTGTGGTAGGTTATAGCTGTCATCTGTTGGTTATCTCATTTTCACTTAAAAATCATTAAAATACTGATGCTCCAATGCAGAAGCAGTAGGAAATCTTTCTGTATTAGATAAGGTTTTTTACACTGAGATTTATACAGAGAAGAGAAATTGAGGGGTTCTTTTCCCAAGAAGTGGAATTTCAAAAGCATCTTCAAGTCTTGGGTCTTATTATTAGTCATCAGTTAGTTTACGTTGTGCAAAAATTATTGCATCCAGTGGTCCTGAAGTGACAGAGTGAAAAAATAAAGGGAAAACTCTGTACAGACTAGTCAGCACCCATTTCAGGAACATAGATGGATGCTTAGAGGGAAGGCGACAAATTTCTTAATACAATGATATTAGGTCAACTTCTAAAATAAGAGCCAAGTGAATTAAAGCTCAGATTATGTTCTTATGGTCAGCACTAGACTACTCCAAATCTGGTCCAAGAATAATGCAGTCCTGAGCTATCTCACAGCTTGCAAAAGGAAAGTACAGCAGGGTTTTCATAACTGACCCTTAACTCACGCAACAAGAAAAATCTGCACCCTCCCACAAAGAATACAAGCTTTCGCAGTTCTTTTAGAGTGATGGCATTTCCAGTTTATGGAGAGCAGTGGCAACCACCCAGAACAACTCTCCTTCTTATGAGCCCTTGACACCTGACCTCTGATCCAAGGGCAGCAGCATGATGGCACACTGGAAAGGAAAATGCCCAGGAGTCAGTGTGTGCATGTGCATGACACGCAGGAACGACTGTCAAATGGCCAGTGCAGACAAGTATTCCCTCTGCTTGATCAACCTCTCTGCTTAAAATATGCTTTGAATAAGAAGAAAACTTCAACTGCAGCAGAGACAAATGTCAACCAATCAGAGGGGCTCCCTTGACTTTGAAGAAGTCAAGCATCTTGTCTCTGAGGAAGGCAAACATCTTCTAGGTCTCTTTGGAAACCCAGAAGAAGGGAAAAAGGTCTTACTTCCCTGGTGAAAATTAAATAATACTGGGGTCAATGTTCTGGAGCTATGGATGGAAAAAAGTGCAGTATCATAGGTTATAAAAATTATTTTGAAGCCTGGCTTATTAGTCCAGCCCCTTCTCCTGGCCTAGACACCTATCTTGTCTTGACATCTCCCAGTTAAAATCTTTATAAACACCTTATTTTCCACCATAAAAAAGAAATGGATATTGTGAGGTTTATTTTGAAGTTGAAATACTGTCATCATGCCCAGTTCAGGAAGAGCCACACTCATGGGAATGATGGGGTGTAGGTACATTCAACTGTCTGAAGCCAAGGCTAGAGGCAAATCTGATCAGATCAGCACAGCTAGAAATGTGGCGAGCTATCATTAACATTAGATGATTGCCTAGTTGCACTACTGTTTTCTTTAACAGAACTTGAAATTAAAATGAAATTAAGAAGAATCCCACACCTCATACCCCAAGTGGACTCTGTGTGTCCTTTCTGCCCTGAGTTCAGACCAGCAGCCAAGGTCTGGTGCTGGAGCTGGGGCTGGAGAGCAGCTCCAGCAGCTCCAGGCTCACAGGGCTGTGTGCCTGTCAGCTGCTCAAGGCAGGAGGTGATTTCACCATGGATATTCCCAGCCCAATGTGTTCCCTTGGTCTCAGCACAGGACTTGAAGCCATCCTTGGCTCCCAAAATGGAACTGGCCCAGAACACCTTTCATTTAAAGGGCAATCAGCGCCTCCTTTTCAACACAGGGCCTTAGGGATATAGCCTGGAAATGGCTTGGCCCAGTTTTGGTTTTTAGTCATGTGTTGAGTGCAAAGTTTTGTATATGTACAGAGTCTGCAGGGAGCTCAACCTCCTCTCTTTCTGGGTGGAACAGCTTCCTTTCCCCATAATCTCTCAGTTCTCCCTTGGGCCTTGGCAGCAATACAAACATACAAACTCCAATGACAGGATACTTCTGAGGAGAACAAACAAGTGAATGTTGGGATTTTAGAAACAACAGCTGCCTGTTTTATCACTACAGAGTTCTGACAAAGCATACTCTGCTCCTGAGCTTTGTAACAGGCTTTGGAGGCCACAGACCTGTTCCTGTTGACACCACCCACTTCCTCTAGGCAGACCTTTGTGACCATCACTCCATCTCTGTAGCTCCTTACCTGATGAGTAGAAGCTTGTTCTGGTGCCCTTCATCCCACCTCTGGTGTCAGCAGGACTTCTAGGGGATGCTCATGCCTCTGGGGCACGTTTCTTCTCCACACACTCTGCACTGGAATGCTAGATGGATGGCAAGACCTGCCTTCACAGGCCATTAGTGGGAGCTCTGGAAGAGCTCTCTGTTCTCTCTGGAAGACAACAGTGTCTAGGACTGAGGTGATCAACACATGATAGACAAAGCAGGCACTGACTGAATGGAAGAGTGCTTTGTTCACTTCCCAGGCAGTCACAAAGATGGGCTTCACCTCCAAGGGACCCAGCTGAGCCAGCTCAGAACATGCTCAGCTGTTCTATTCCATGCAGGAGTCTCAGGGCTAGAGTCAGGATTGTGGGCACAGAGAGCAAGGAGCTCACTTTGGCAGGAGGGAGAGGTCAGCAGCTTTGATGTGTGCTCTGACATTCAGGAGAACAACCTATCTTGCTTGTCCCACCATTTTTTTGGAAGTCTCTGAAAAATTTCCCACCATGGTCACAGAATAGCCAGGCAAAGCCACCACACTTGTTCCCTGGGCGGAAGGGGAGCAGTGGAAGGGCAAGAGGACATCCAGGTTGTCCCACCTGGCCATGGAGGCTCAAAGGCACTGGCAGCTAAAGTCTGTCAGATCCCCCTTCCTTCCTTCCTTCCTTCCTTCCTTCCTTCCTTCCTTCCTTCCTTCCTTCCTTCCTTCCTTCCTTCC
>VWYI01020657.1:0-17638 GCA_013399455.1 Anthoscopus minutus
AAAAGAGGAATTTTTTCTAAGCACATTTGCAGTTTTAATCAGTGATCTGCACATACAATTCATTCAAATATCTGAAAATTGGTTTGTGTTTTAAGCTTTACAATTATATAAAGATCTGTCAGGACTACATATTTTTTTGTCTTTTATATTTACCATCGGGAAAAATGTGACAAAGTAATTTGTTTCTTGGGAGGAGATACTCAGACATAAATTGCATCTATCAAAATTCACACATCTTCATTAAAAAAAAAAAAGCATTCAGAAGCCTGACAAATCAACAAAAGATTTGGTAAATTAGCATAAAATATATCCAGCTTAATACAAATTGACAAAGCTCTTTCTACAGTATTTGTTTTCATGGCATGGCTACCTTTTATCAGCGTTGTACCTAACATCACCTTGGAAACTGCTTTGTGGAAAAGCTTTACCAGACACTGAGAATGAAAGCAGAAAATTATTTGTTAACTACTTAGAAGATTCTATACATAGTGAAGGAATTTTTATAATAATTTAAGAGCAATCAGAAGTAAATGCTTTGCAAAACAAAATCTGGCTGTTTGAAGAGATTAAAGGAATTCTGAAAAATGGCATAATTTCCCTACAAACAAATAAATTCTTAAATATTAAAAGAGTATTTTGTTTACACTACCAGTTTTACCAGATTTAAATGGTGTAAAGTAACTGTTTTGGCAATCTTCTCTACCAGATAAGGTTATTTAAAGAATGCACATTAAAAAATCTTACTTAATATCTCGAGATTATTATCTTTATATATTATCACTTCAGAAATGAAATGCCTGGGACATTCTTAAATGCTATTTTACTTCTAATCACTCTATTAGATTTCCTGCTTGAGTGATTTGTGAAGAAAACATTACATATATATTTTTTTCTGATTACCAAACCGCATTAGACACAAAAGTCTACTTGAAACTAGTTTACAGTTTAAAAACAGGTCTAATAACAGGTGAATGCTGAAAAATATGCAAACAAAATGGCAGACATGAATGACTTCATTTAAGGCATAATTGCTTCTCATCAACCCAAGAAATCATGCAGAAACAGTCCCTGTTTCAGTCAGCCAGGGAGAGACTGGAGAAATCACTCAGGCATGGATTCTAAATGGAAGGTCCACTCCTGGGTCTCAGCCAGGGAACTGCTCCACACACAGATCCAAGCCTAGGGACAATAGTCCTTAGAATCACAGTTCATCATAACAGATAATTATACAGCAAGTAAAACAATAAGGTATTTTGGCCTTTCAATAGATAGACTAATTGTGGACTAGGGAGTTCTGCCTGGGAGGCATAAAACACACCCCTCTGTGAGTCATTTTATTGTGGTGAGGAGTGGTATGAATTTTGTGGAAAGGGATTTTAGGAACTGGTGAGTTCCATATGTTGTTTTTTGCTGTATGTCTCAGGCACATAGCCAGAGTTTCCACGCACACAGCTAGAAGCTTTTTTTTTTTTCAAAATTCTTCCCACTTGCCCATTTAAATGTTTTAAGGAACATTATATATTTTTCCCCCAGCAAAGTCGGTAACCGCAATTATTTTCCTCTTTTAAGCATAATAACATTTCAACTTGGATAAGGTGGAAAGAACTATATTGGTCTTTTCAGAGGGAAAATATGTTAAGATTACATATTTTATATATGGTTTTCATATCAATGAATTCATAACACTGGGTTAAAATATTCCCTGAAACTATTGTGTACCATTTGTTTTCTGGATTGTTTGTAGAGACAAAAAAACGAAGGAAATACATGTAGTTCAAGACAGAGCAGCTTTTGAATCTTTTAAAATGTGTCATTCTGTTTTATGCTCAGCCAGTTCTTTTTCTTCTCCTTAAAAAGATGACAAGCAAGCAAACTCTTTTCTAGCAAATAAAAGTGTTAGTTCTTGGATGCCATGCAAAGAGTGCAAATGCATAAGAAGGCTGACCTCCTGCACTAGGAAACAAGTACTCTATCTCTGCAATTTGTGCAGCCCCACTGCCAGCCAATTAACTCGAAGTTGAGTTTTGACTCAAACTCATGACCCTTCAATCCCCACAGTCATGTGTTACATCTGGTATCATTGAATTAGTCCTTCCATTTTGGCTTGCTTTTTTTTTTTTTTAACCGTCCACTTTATTTCTGCCAATTTTTTTTCTAACCACTAATGATGATTCAAGAAGCTTTCTACAGTATCTGCATATTTGTTTGTTTTTGAGTAGAGCTCCCTTGGAAAAAATCTGGCATACATTTTTTTTTTCTAAGAATACCATTCAATTCTGCATTTCATGATACCCTTTTTTCCTGTTCTGTACTATAATGGTGACCATTACATCATGTACCCTGAGGGCTGTGCTTAAAAAGAGAAAGGATGGTGAAATTAGCAAAAATAAAAGGAACTCCCTGACTTGAATTCACAAACTGTGCTTGTTTTTGTTAAACAGAACAAAATCTGCGGTGACGGTAGCAAGTTCAATAACGTGTAGCGCATACGTTTTTCTCTCAGCCAGAAAGCACCTTCCTTAAGAAACGCTTTTAAAATATTTAATGTAAACTACTGAAGATACTCATATTAAGTAGTACTCCCCAAGCTGTGAGTACATTTCTTGCTTTATTTTTAGGGCTTTTTTAATGGAATACAATTTATTAACTGGAACCTGTTTGCCTCCCAATTATTTGTAAAATTTTGATTTAAAAATTCTAATGAAATGAAAAGGAGCAGTTGGTTTATTCACTTTTTCAGAATTCAGACCAGAAGAATTAGAGAGTTGAAAGTACATTTATAGATTTTTATTTGGTGTTGCTTTTCTAAGGATCTCTCTTACGCTAGCAAAGTACAGGGAACGGTAGCTGCAGTCGGTAAATATAGATAATTCCAATGGTGAGCGTGTAATCAGTCTTTAAGAGCTTAATACATTCTTTTTTTTTTCTCATCATGTCTACACTGGATTTTCTAACTCAGCTATTGTATGTGCACTGCTTCATCCTTATATCTCCATGTAAGTCTTCTGCTTGCCTTTTGAAACTAGATGAATGTAACATCCCTCATATACACACACGCACACGTGTGTATGTGCACGTGTGTATGTATGTGTGTGCATGTGTATCCAAAATAAACTGAAAAAAATATATACCCATGTCAACAGAAAAACTATGGTAGCGTGGTAAAAGTAGTCATATTTCAAATGCATTTGTGCACATAAAATATTTTTGTGGTTACTGTATAAAGGTACGATAATATCATTGTGTCATATACAGCAAGTTTTATAACCATCAGTGAAAAATAAATGCATTATTATTGAATGATGTGATATTTAAATATAAAAGCAGTTGAGTGCCCTATCAGTTTCCTCTTAATATTTTGCTGGTACGAATGTTTTTCTGACTTCTAAATCACACATTTGCTAAAATGAGCTCTGCTAGATATCAGTTTGAACACAGGCACAATGTGTCTCAGTCAGATTCATAAAACAGATAGCTGAACTAGAGTTTGACTTTTGACATCAACAATCTGACTTCAATATTTCTCCACAAAAAGAGACTTCTGACTCTCGTCGCTGTTTCAGTGTGATGGATAGCTTTTCAGCTGCTGACAGCAGTGAATGTAATAAATGTAATCATCCACACTGGGGGCTGAATATTTCTATTTTTTAAGTTTTCTGTCTTGTGCATTACGAATGACAAAGTAACACCTGCACTATTACAGTCCCTCCTTTCCTACAAAACTGAAATACAAAAATATTAGTATAAGTTGTCTATGTATTAGTACTTCAGTGCTAAATAAGCTTTTAATTACCTACATTTGTCGGGTTTTTTTTCCTCTAAGAAACACTTGCAGAAACAGAGCTTAATTTTAGCTCTGTTTGACTTCTCTGATCATCTGGGTTTTCATTGTCATTGCTTCATAATAATTTAATGTCATATATAATGACATAAAACCAGAGAAAACCATGGAAGCTGCCAATCTGAACTGATCTAAGTGTTCACTAGTATAAGCATAGAAAAGCCTGATTTGTTTGTGCCAACAACATTCAGCGTGGTCTGTAACTGGGCTAGTGTTCCTTTGCTATTTAATTTTCCAATAGTCTTTCAGTGTACAGTGTAGCTGCTTAATCAGAGTGTTTTATCTACAACAATTAACAAAATGAGTGAATGTATATATTGGCAATACATAAAAAAAGTATTAAATTTATGTTTACCATTTTGTCAGCTAAACATTTTACCATCCTGTTTTTTCCACTCGCTTCATCTATAAGCAACTATTATTATGTTTGCTACTGAAAGTGTAGAGCTGAAACACATGCCTAATTCAAAATTAGTTCTAAACTTTCATTAAAAAGCTTTGCAGAGAAATATCTTTTGTTAATGAAAAACTTATTTGGAAGCATATAAAGCCACAGTTTGCGTTTTCCCCAGTCTCTGAAAGCAGTGACTTATTTTACTTTACATCTAATTAAAAGTTTATGGAGATGCAATGGATTTTTGTGCAAATTAGAATTAATTAGAGTTATTAAGAAGCCATGAAAAGAAGGATTTGAGAAATAGTGAGAAATATTATTTAAACCCTAATGGAATTCAGCGAAACCCACAGGTCTATTACAGGTCCCTGATTTGCCAGGATCACTGCAGGGAATCTAACATTAATAAGCACACTGGTAATTAAATCATTTGTTACTTTGTCTGTAATGTTGTAATGTTTCACTGATACTCTGTCAGAGCTCTTTGTGCAGATCAGAGCTAATCAAAGGTAATCAATTTTCAGCATTTGAAAAATCTGTAAATGATTATACATTCATCAGATCATTTAGTGGAGTGCAAGGAAAGTGCAATGCAATTAATCTTCCTGCATGAGGAGGAATTACCACCACAGAATTCAACAGTTATAATTAATTTCATTGTCTTGCTGTGAATTTTGATTGCTTTTCTTTGGACTGTATAGTACAAATGATGATTCATTGCAAAGTATTTGCAAAGCAAACACACCAGTGTGCTATGCAAATTAAAGTAGCTGTATAACAGATAGGTTTCAAACTTCCTATTTACTCAGGGTTGTTGAGTACTAATTTGCCAAATAATTGCTTGTTAACTTTATACACTCTTCCTCTGAATATTGAGATTGGTTACCAATATAAATAGAAAGCACATGCTGTTTGATATCTCATGGAAAGTGTTTGAAACTCTAGTTAGGACATAAACTTCTACTCAACTAGAAAAAACATAATTTACATCATATTTTTCTAAAATCATTCATTCTACCTTCTTTAATATTTTATTTCAGTTGTTTTCAGTGTGAAGTTTACTGAAAGACAAAGAAGGAATTTTATGGCTTTACCACAAACAGTCATAAAAGCTTAAATCAGGAGAATTTTTAACCATTATTGCTTTGATACAAATTTTCCTTCATTCACCTTACTAAATATCAAGTAACTTTTTCAGGATATTATCAAATTATAGTATGCAGTATGGACATTTCTAGAAAATTAGTCTAGGAGCCAAATAGCAGTGTCAAAACCAAATGTTGTACTCAAGGTTCCCATACCAAACTAGAGCCCACTTGAAGGAACTGGACTAATGAGCAGACATATTAGCTGCTGCAAATTCAGCTATGGGTCTGGAATTTAATTTTAGACTTTTGCACAAAACTAGAGGCTGCAATCAATGATTTGCATGATTTGCTCATTGTTAGTAAAATATTAACAGAGAGATATTCAGATTTGAGAAATGCCAAAATTCCATTCTAAAAGTGCCAATTGATTTCAAAAAGGGTTGAATTAAGCTTTGCAAACAGAAATATGGGAGTATGGATTTATGAAGAGTGGTAAGCACTGATTTTTAAGTAATTTCAATTTTATTTTAAAAGTTTTAATACTTAATGAATATTGGGAATTATCAGCAGATATCTGGTTAGTCATTACTGGAAACATTATATGTTAGGTGCTGCTTCATTTATAATCAGCTGGAAGTTTTTAATTAAAAAAGGTAAAACACTACAATACTGCATTATTTTGCTCTGTACAAATGAGGTTTTGTAATAGTAATGTATATGTACATATGTCTATGCATGTATATATGATTATGCAGCATATATACAATAAATATTTTTTGAAAGCCAATTCTTCCACTGCCGTCTTTATGACAACATTATGAATAACACATGATTTATTTAAATTTAAACACATGATATTAGAAAAAAGAAAGACATTTCAAAGAGAATGTGAAGATGGAATGACAGTCTCCTTTCAATAATAAATAATAAAATTTAAACATTGTACAGTTAATTACTGTAAGATACAGAATGAGAGATGTTCAGAATTGAGAAGTGCCAAAATGTGGAGCTGTAAATCCTGATTTTCTAAGTGCTTCTGAGAGCCCTGGAAAATCCTTAGAATGAATGTACACAGAGGTTGAGGCATTCAAACTCATCTCTTCATTTCAACCTATTTGGTCATGACTGAGTCAATAGGCTGAGTCTGACTCAATGTTTGCAGTCCACAGCTGAAATTACAGACATATAAATCTAGATATGAAGTAAATACAATTTTCAGAATTTAATGTTGAACAGGAAAATATTCTGACAGTCATAATCTGTTCTGATATCTCTCCACAACTTATAAAGATTTTTTACCTATTGCATCTTTTCTTGTATCAATGAAAACTAAAAGAAAGAAAAATCTTGAAATTTAGAGAACAGTGCATTGCACATATACAAGTAGTCCATGTAAATACTGTTTTCAGAAATGTCTATTTTTATATGACATCAATGGTCTCATCATCTAAAAACCATTGATGTGTACATACTAAAAAGAAAATCTCTTCTTGATGGATATTTGATTTGGACCGTCCTCACAAAATCATTCAATGTGGACTTGTTCATGACAACTGCTGTAAGAAACTATAAAGAACAAAATATTGATGTGCTTATGAACAAGGATTTTCATTTGTATTTGAACAGAGGCTGAGAGGTTAAGATGAAAGGCACATTTTTCAGCTTGTTGAGTTTGTTTATCTTACAGTCACAAAATCTTCCATATTTTACTAGGCATGAATGAAAGGCAATCTGCATGATATTCAATTTGGACTGCAAGTCCATGGACCTTGTATTTCTTTACTCCACATTTATTCCAGGCCATGATCTACCTGTAATGAAGGGCCTGAAAAAGATGGTTTCCTTAGGTAAAATAAGGAAAAAGTAATGTCTCCCAAACCCACGTATGTATATTCTGCATTCTTGTATATAAGTACAGATGATTTTTTCCTCAACTTCTCATAAGAAATACACAGCTTCTTCATTAAAATTTTTCACTTTCTCTGACTGTATGGAAGACTTCAAATAGTTCAGATCTACACACAATGAAGAGAATTGTTAATTTAGTATGGCTTTAAGGACATCCCCAAAACACACACTGACCTCTCATTGGCCCTATTCTGTTACTTTCCTTTGTCATCATAACCTCTGTAAACATCATGGAGACCTGCAGCCATGCCTTCATTCTATGCTCCAAGCAGTTTAGCTTGTCTGAATTGCACTATGTTCACTTTTTGTAAGTAAAGTATCCCGTCCTTAAGTTCATTTTTTTTATTATTTTGCTTTTTCTTTTAGTTCTTTCATTGATCTTTTATTGTCTAAAGTCTAGATTTCTGCCGAGTTTGTGAACTGCACTTGTCAGAGTATTGCCCACAACTCTGGGTTCCTTTGTTGAAGCTGTAGAAATAAAATGAATAGTATAAAAGCTTGATGGCATCTGTGGATAGGAAACTCATTAAAAGCCTCAGCCTTCTGTTTTATTTCCAACCACATTGCCCTGTGGGATTTCAGGGTCTTGCAGGATGAAACCAGCAGGACTCATTACTTCTAAAAAAATGTTTAGAGTTCTATTGGTGGTGGAATGTTCTGCCAGTCAGGTAAAAAACCTAGGCCTTTATCCTGCCTGGGACAATACCAGGCAGCTCAGAAACTGCTTGGAAAGTCATGCCTTTGAATGCAACTGCAGGTGTTGCTCCTCAAAGACTGTTGGTACCCTCCTATGCACCCTTCAAAGGAATAATAGAAAATTCACTTTGNTTCATGGTGTCAGATAAATAAGCTTCATGACCTCACCTTGTTTAAGGCTACCATTCAATTACTAGCAAAGACTAGTCACCACAGTGAGAAAAGAGAGTGGCATTCTGATTGCTCACATTAATTAGAAATAGTGCAAAATTTATATCATAGAAAAATACTAAAAAATATTAGGAATTCTCTTCACAAAAACCAAAAAATAGCCAAAAGTAACTAGTATGAGTTTGAACAAAGTGATGGTTCACATTTTCTGTGTGATTAGATAAAATGATGAGAATAATTTTAATATATGGTAGAAAAAAGTAAGGACCTTGCAAGTGTGGAAGTCATTTAGCCTCCAAAAGTAGTTTCACATCTGTGTTAAGTAGAATTCCTTTTAGAGAGTTTCCAAATAATTATATGTAGTATCTGAAAATTTCAATCATTTCGTAAAAATGTCTAATGCAGTAATAATTAATACATTTTTTACAATAGCAAATATTCAATAAAAAGTATAACTCCAGACAGCATATTGAAATGCTATTTAAAAATTCAGTGCTGCAGTTATATAAAACAATGTAAATTGTCTAAAATGCAAAGAATTACACTTGCAAAACTTAACTGATAGATGATACCTTATGAGCTTTACAATCTTTTTCTATAAAAACATCAGTAGAAGTTCAATCTGTAAACTGCAAACTTGTTTCCTTATAATTTAGAGTTGCATACTCTTAATACATGTGGGTCTAAATGGGTCATATCCTGAGAGGTTTATTTACCTAGAATATGAAGTTTTTTCTTTTGCCTATATTTACATGAGTAATAGGAAACCTTAGCATTATTTATGTTGGTAAATGAGGGGTCTGAAGACTATTGGATGAAAACAAGTGATGGCCCTCAAAAGAAGATACAGTTGGGAGCTTTGTGTAATTGTTTCTGCATTACCGCTCCCACAGGACCAGCTGAAGAGATTACCAACCCCAGCCAACCCCCAACTGTTTGTTGCCATTCTCTTGCCAAAGAACACTGCCTTGCCAGATCCACTGGTTAAATTACTTGTGTGATCACTCCCTGTTTCAAAGTGACTTGGTTAGCAAAGCAGGCAAGCAGAAATGATGTATTATTTCAATGGTTTATGCTGGCTCATTTTAATTTTAATAGCCTAGAAAGCAATCTCAACAGCAGCTCAGCCAGGAAAACTAAGGATGGCAGCTACTGAAAGCAGCCAGGGGTTGGTGAACTTCAGCAACTGAAAGAGAAAATATGCTCACAACATGCAGATTTAAACCAAAGTGCAGCAAAATATTTAGTTACTTCTGCCCTTAAAACACCTGGATCACCCTGCTGCTTTAAATGGAGCTACTAATGAACTATTACTTATGACAATTATGTTATTTTTGGAAAACATAGGTCCAAGGATATTTATTTCATGTAATTTTATTTATGAAAATTAAGCATCTTGTTAGCATAAATCTAAGCTTTTCCAGTAGTCAATGGAAGAACCACCTCCAGAAAGGTAATTCCCCAGCTATCTGAGAAAGGAGGTGTCAGCTGCCTTCTGAAGATGTTCATCACAGAGGATAGTCACCCCTTAGGTCGGAATATGCAGCCATTCCTAGGCTGCTGAAGGTAGGCAAACTGAGTTATATCCTATCTGAACCTCACCAAGTGGGCCTGACAACCACAACAACATTATTTCTGGAAAAACATTCTTAAATGGGACGATGATCTTTCCCAACATCATCACACCCTTATCATCCATTTTGGAAAAAAAAATTATAAAATATCTAGTGTTCATTTAGTTGTAGAAGTTAATATTTGATGAATATCGCATACATACATACATATATACATATATACATACATACATACGTATATATATATATATTATTGTCATCACTTATTTAACTTCCTTTATGTCAATAGTTTCCCTAGTTTCAAATAAATTTTTAGATTCTCTTTTCTAATAATGTATACTGTCATGCAAAAATTTATTTGGATTACCTGCATAAATGTATGTAAATTAGCAACATATATGTTTTTATATATGGAGTTGCATGAAAATAGGTATTTTTAAAAATATAGAAATGCTAAGAAAAGCTTAACATACAGTAAAACAGTTTTTACAGTCTCAGTTTGAAATCTGCTGTCCATGTTTATTTAAAAATAACTTGCCAGAAAAGATTCTAACTTTCTATGGCCTTTTTTGTCTTTGTTCACTCTAAGCATACAAAAATTAAAAGATTCTTATCATCTCAGAAACTCCTTTCATAATTTTAAATCAACCTAAACTTATATAGTACAATTCTTCTAAGTGCTTCTTTACTCACTTGCAGCTCAAATCCTGTAAGTTTTCCAGTTAGTTTTCAAGCACTCAGGTGAAGGTGAATTGAAAGCTTTTCAACAACTAAAGGAAAATGTCATAACAACAGATTTAAACTGAACAAAGATGACTTCATGGAATCATCCCTCTTTTGACAATGTTAATTTGATTTCTCAAAATGACTCAATCAGAGAATGGGTTGGAAGGGACCACAGTGGGTCATCTGGTCCAACCTCCCTGCTCACCAGGGACATCCTAGAGCACATGGCACAGGATTGCATCCAGATGCATCTCAAATATCTCCACGGTGGGAGACTCCACAACCTCTCTGGGAAATCTCTTCCAGTGTCCAGCCACTCGCAAGATAAATTGCTCCCTCACATTCACGTGGAACTTCCTGTGCATCTGTTTCTGTCTGTTGCCTCTTGTCCTATTGTTTGGTACCACCAAAAAGAGCCTGGATCCAGCCTCCAGACACCCTCCCTTCAGATACTGATAGATGTTTATAAAGCTCCCTCTCAGTTGTCTCTTCTCGAGGCTGGGCAGCCCCAGCTCCTCATCCTATTCTCATAAGAGAGATGCTCCAGTGTTTCAATTATCTTTGTAGCCTCCACTGGACCCACTCCAGGAGCTCCTTATCTTGCTTGTACAGAATGCCCAAAACTGGACACAGCACTCCAGATGTGGCCTCAACAGGGCTGAACCGCTTATTTTGACTGGCTGCCAATGCTCTTCCCAAAGCACCCCAGGATACTGCTGGCTTTCTTGCCCCACCAGGGCATGCTGTTGACTTGTGGACATCTTGTTGCGCACCATGACTCCCAGGTCCTTCACTGCAGAGCTTTTTTCTAGCAGCTTAGCCCCCAGCCTGTACTGGTGCAGGGGCTGTTCCTCCTCAGGTGAAGGACCCTGCATCTACATTTGCTGAATTTCAGAAGGTTCCTCTCTGCCCATCTCTCCAACCTGTCCAGGTCCTTCTGCAGGGCTGCACAGCCCTCCAGGGTATCGGCCACTCCTCCCAGACTGGTGCCACCAGTGAACTTGCTGAGGGGGGGATCTCCCCTTCATCCAAGGCATTGATGAATAAGGTAAACGATACTGAGCCAACTACTGAATATTGATTTGACATTTTCTAAATTATTTCTTGCACATCTTCCAAGTAAGGGGTAAGAGCTATGCAGAGGTAGACAACGTTCTGATAGGCTATTTACTCACTAATAGGACTGCCACATGCATTCCCTCGTGGTATTATGGTATGCAGTGTTTAAGGCAGAATGACATTTCATTGTTCCATCATAAAAATTACCAGACTGAAACAGGGGGTTGATAAGTGACCGCAAGAGTAAAGACACAAAGCTGAAGTGCCTTAGAGGCTAATTACCATACTGTACAAATTTGTATGGTCACAACAAAAGGATGATCCCTTATTCTGTGAGTGTATTCTAAACAGAAATTGGAAGCTGATAAATGGTCATGCTAAAAATAAAAACAACAACAAAGTAGTGGGGTTGGTATGGTTCTTACACTAACAAGTGGGAATCATTTTTCCTTCTTGACGGGCTTAAGCAAGACTTGAAATTGCATTTTATAGTAGCATTTTTCCTCATTCATCAAATAAATAGTTTTAGTGTATCAATACATGATCTAGGATAATTCTAAAACCTTTCTTGTGCTTTAGGAACCTGGAATGTGTGGAAACTGCCATATGGGGGAAAACCATTAGTGAGGAACATAGTTACATTAAAAATTCACAAAATACGGAGTGTTTTAGAACATGAAACATAGATGGAGTTCACTTACTGAAAATATAATTCTCTGTGGTGCAGTCTTATTCTAAATGGATGCTGATCCTTGCTCCAGGCTGCAAGTTTTCTGCAGTCAGCTGTGGATGTGATAGGACTTGCTTTTACATAATCGTTTTGTCTTATCTGTAAGCATCCCTCACTTGGACAACTTGAGAGGCATTAGGGGTGTGTGCAGATGAACGAGTTACCCTCTGAACTTATGTTTCTCATACTCTGCAAGAATTGGCTGCAGCACACTTTTATGCTGCATTGTACCACTCAGAAGGAATACAAATATGGAGTAGATGACGGGAAAATATTTCATAACACCTTACATTGCTGATAAGGTGTTTTTCATCTTCCCATAGCTAAGGTTTCCTGCTATCTCCTTCTTAAGGCCAGTTACTCCTACTCTGTTGTGGTTTGCTGTTTGCAAAGTGAAAAGTAAACTTTCTTTTCTTGCTTATAATGAATAAAAAATTTTACCAAGTTAATCAACAGGACTTGGGGTGTTATGCCTCTACAGTCCTGAAATACTTTGCAATGATCTTTCTCAATTAATAAATCCAGTGTTTGATATATGTATATATAGATATATAGAGAACCTGATTCAGTATTATCCCTATATTGCACAATTACAAAAAAGTTACTCCTTTGCTGAGTTACCCCTGCCCATATAACTAAATTAAAAATAACAGTTCTGTTAGAAATTACAGAGAATAAAAAAAGAGAGTGTTGGAAAATATTAAATCATGACACTTAGTAGATTGATACACACAATTGAACAATTCAGGTCATAAGCGCTCATGACTATCTTGTTGACAGTAAGCTACTACACAATAATTTATGGAATGTTTTCCATCATCTCCAACCAGCTATAAAAAAATTACTTCCATCCTGATGGATGATGGCCTTGATTATCTCCTATCAAACTTATGTCATGCAATATGCCTATGTTTGAAATAAATCAATTTTATTAATATGCTAAGCTTCAATACATGTCCCTTAATATCTTAAGAGAGTCAGAATTGTCATCTGGCTCTGCAGTAGTTTTTTTGAAGGTGCTGCAGTCATCCACACCAACCCTACTCTCTCACTTGTTTCCTAAGTTACTGCTGCTTTCTCCTTACTGGATTCACTGATTTGCTGTGTTTTTACTGGTGAGGGTTGAACTGACTTAACTCCCTTAACAGAGGTAAGTCATGTTTTATACCTCACATGTAATGCTGTAAATTGGCTTGAGCAATAGTGAAGTGTAAAACTTCCAGAGTGCAAAGAAAATCTGGTTCAAGTGTTAACAAACCTTTCTTTTTATTCAGAACTAAATCTACACACTTTTATCGCAGCTGGAGCCACTACATTGTAGGAATAACTTTTTCGTTTTTTATTGTTCACCCCAGAAGCAGAGGAAGACATGGTCTGGAGGAAAATAGCAATAAAATTCAAATCTGCACTAATTTAATTTTCATATATAGTTTTTAGATATATTTCATATTTGTTTTCAAATATAGGCTTGTCTGATTTGGAATTTTGGCATTTTAGAATGTTCTGAAAAGAAGTATCCGCTTTTTTCAGTCATTTTTTTTGAAAGCAGAACTGAACTTTGAGTGTTTCTTCTTGTCACATTTATTAATCATTAAAGTTTCTGACATGTTTTCTTATTATTGTTTAATAGTAATGTCAGTGTTAAACCATAATATAGGTGTATACATCTGTTGTTTACTCTGAGATGACTAACTACCATATATAAAAATTCATATTAAAAATAAGTGATAACATACCAACGAAATAATGATTTTTAAGAGCCCTCTGTCTTTGAAATACATTAATATATTTAAATAAGTAAAGAGTTCACAGTTCCATATCCTACCACTGACACACAGAGAAATAACCAAAATTGAATTGGAGAACAGACCTAGGTAACATATGACTCAAGGACTTTGTGTAGCCTGCAGAGCATCTTTTCCATCATGCCAGGTATTTAACAGCAATGTGTACTGTTAGAAAAAGCACGGTGTGTATCCTGGCTTTAACCAACCTCGTAGCTCAAAGCAGTGGATAGAACATGTATCTCCTGGCCATGCATGTGGCTGGGTGGGTGATCATTATTTATAGAAAGGGAAGGACAAGAGACACTGGATAGTCATGGCAAAAAGGTAAACTCAGTGATAGCAAGGGAGGTTCTTCGCTGTAGCACAGAATGGACCTGGTCTTAATATAACAAATTCCAGTTGTTTACATACATGGCTCAGCAATTTCAGAATTATGCCCATCCTTGCCTCCATAATGCAACATCAGGATTGAGTCTAGCAAACTCTCAAGGTGAATGCATCCTTGTGTCTGCATGACAGAATATTAGACCATCAGTGAAAAAAATATTTTATATGTTGCTTGCCTAAGTTTAATGTAAAAAATAGTTTAACGAAGAAAAAACCAAAATTTTATACCATGTTTCATGCCTAAGTTTAATGGTAATGACACATAAAATCCCCTGCCCCCACGTTTTGCTAATAACTTTTCTTGACATCTTTGGTTTTATTATTACATATGACATTTTACTGAATTATTCATTTTTTTTATAGTTGTGCATTCTAGAAAAAAATTTAAACTCTTTGGAATCAAAGTAGTACTTCAAAAAGCAGATGAACTGTATGAGCAAGTATGTTCTTCCCAAATGTGGCTATCTCAGGGTGCTGAGGAATTAGATTTCCATCTCAAAGGCAGTCATCTTGACATAACAGATTACTGCTGCCAAAAGAAAAAAAAGCAGTATTTTCCTGTCCTCTCATACTTCTCTCCCTCTTTCTGCCACTTTTAGTGGTTGTGAGCAGTTAAATATCATGTCTCACAGAAATTCAGCCCAAGAACATGAATATACCTCTGAAGGTGGCTCCTTGGGAGTGCTCCTGAAAGCATTCTCTGTTGGAAATCTCAGACAGCAGCTTTCTCACACTGAAGTTTCTCTCTCCATGGCCCTGAATGCCACATTTTCAGGAAGGACATAAAATCAGCTGGGTAAGTGAAAGAGAGCAACGCACCTCATGTATCCTTAGTGTAAGCAAATGACATATGTTTTCTTCCTTCCATTTCAGCATTTCTGTTTTCTACAAACATTTTCAATCATGTTGTCTGCTTTGGCTGTCATGAGTTAATGCTTGTATTTTCCCTTGACCAAAAAATTTAATTGTGAATTACTCTACACACATGAAAATGGCAAATGCTTAAACTGGGAGGTTGGACCACATTAATTTCTCAGCCCTCCCTTGTTGATGTCACAGGCCAAGTGAAAAGTGAGATATCGGGAAGCACACTTACATCTTGAATGTCTTGAGAAACACATCACAATGTCAAGTTACAGTATGCTAATGATGAAAAAGTCTCCTCATCAACAAAAATAATTAGAATAATCCAAACTGTATTTAGATTAAGTCTGAGGTTGGTTATTATGCCAACAAAATGAGTGATCCTTCAGGGATCACTCAGAGATCCTTTAGAGAAATGGGCAGAACACAGAATTGCTGAAATGAATCAAGTGACTTTAACTATAATTGTTATATGTTCTGCATGTGACAGAAAACCATAAATAAAAATCCAAATTAGCTATTTCAATTCTTCAGCACTGAAATAAAAAGCCTAAAGAGACAGAACTTGGTATTTCTCTGCCAATGTGACTTTACATAGATTTTTCTGTTTGCTTTCTCACACTTGATTGTTCTCTTGGTAGTATTTCACTAACTCACTGTTATCTTGACTGATAATGAAAGCGCCAGAAAATATAAACACTTTTCAATTTTTTCTTTTTCACTTATATTGTATAGTAATCCCACTCTGAAGCGTTTTTTTTAATAAATTATTTCACAAGAACAATATATAATTACAGATGCATTCATATATCCTAAAAGCTGCCTGAACAACGTAGCACTGATATTCTATTTGCATTTTAGATTGTTTGAAAATGTCTCCACAGTTACCTTGTAAGACTTCATACCATATGTGTTATTAGTCTAACACTGTTCTCTCATTTGAACTAAGACAAGTAGACACTGTCAAATACTAGACTGGTGAAAATAACTTCAGTGATTATGAGCTGAGTGTTTTTTATAAGCTGTTTTTCCAAGCAAAAATTGTGCTGATATATGTCTAAGAATTTTAAAATTATACATCTCATTCAGAAAAGACTATATAGTGTTCAAATGTGCACAAGTGAAATTTGCCTTTTTATCTTATTTGCATGTATTTCATAAGCATGCCTAGAAAATATTACTTATTCACATTCATCCTTGTTGCTTCTGTATAAAGGGTACAGACTCCAAAAGGACATGTTTCTCCAGTATAACAGGATGTATTTGTTTATTTCTGCACAGTGTTTGTGCCACTGCGGTTAAATTTGCAGCCCACATTTTGAGGATATACCACTCAGTTCAAAGTTATGATGTTGATTTTCTTATCCATGTTTTTCCCCTTGAAGCAAGATGAAAAATGTTCCAGCAAAAGCATAAGAAAGCTATTTTAAGATCTTTGAAGAAAAATTAATATGTTGCGATGATGATATTTCATCTTAATCTGGCATCGCCCAGACTTGTCTCTTTCAAGGAAGGGAGGACATCTGGAAATGAGTGAAAGCCACAATAAAATAAGATTTTTTTCTAAAACTGAAATATGATGGCATAGTTGTTTCTTGACAGTTATATATTCAATGAGTAGGAATAAGTGGTATTATAAAGGTGCATGATTTATTGTTATGTGCAATTACATAAGCAGCACAATATTGAAAATTTACAGGGAACTGAACTGATATTTTAGAAATAAAAATATTAAATACTCATGGATGCTCATAGTCTAATTGCAAGGAAAAAAAGCACCCCTAAGTAGCTAGGGAGTAATTCAGTGAGCAGGGATAACACTGTAAATTAATATGTTTTCTTTGGTGTGGTTTTGATTCTCATAGATGATGCCTAGAATATGAATGAAAGAAACAATTTTGGTTTTATATTTGAGTTTCATAATCTCTTCCTCTCAATGCAAAACATGAGTCTTATTTAATTTCTACTAATTTGGGCAATGCAATTAGTATAAATAAATATAGACATATATTTAAAATCTCATGTGAAACATATAATTATGGACACCAATATTCAGAAAAGGTAAATTCAAATTGAAAAGGAGCAAGGAGACTAGTAGGAAGAACAGATGATTGGTGAGTTGATCTTTTCTAAAGAGCATTGAAAGACTTTGCTGCAACCAAGCAACTTTGTCCAACCAAGCAAAGTAAAAGTTAAAAACGAAATAATTTTTTATCTGTAAATTCTTCAGCAAGATAGCAGGGAAAAGATGAAGTATTTAAGTGATATTGGCAAAAGAGCAATCAGATATAAATCAAACCTAAGTAAACTCAGGCTAGAAATAAATGGTATTTATAAACCTTACTGTGTTGGGTTTGCACGGCCAGGTTTTTGTAGCAGAAGGAGCTACAAGGGTGGCTTCTGTGAGAAGCTG
>VWYI01020663.1:4270-23802 GCA_013399455.1 Anthoscopus minutus
AGGTGGCAGTCTGGTTCAGTAATTTCAAGAACAAAAGCAACCATTTTATGTAAGAGTTTTCCAACTTTTTTCACTGCTGCGTTAAAACTGTGCATTTTAACACAGTTGATAGTCCAAACTGCTAAAAATGAGCACCTTTAACTTCTCTAGGAGAAAAATGTATGGAACATCATGACATACATTTAAGCTACCAACTAAAACATCAGGACTAAATTTAGAAGTGTATCGTGGCAAAAAGCTTACACACCAAGTGTGTATTCAAACAATCTGTGTGAATTGAACAGCAAGCAAGAAAATTTAAATAGTATAACGAACAAACAGGGAGCCAGAAATATTAAGTGTGTCAGGAAAATGAGCAGAAGACTGTCAAAGTGTGTATTGTGAGAATCCTGACCTCCAGCAAGAAAATTATTTTAGATTCCCTTGTCCATGGTGTTCTAAGATCATTAGCAGCTTCCTGTCAGGGGTGAGATTCCTGTGTATGTATTCATGTGAGAGCAAATAATTCTAACTGTTAATTATTAAACCCAGATATGCACCATCTTTATTGCAATGTATTTGCACATTGCTTTTCTTAAAAGAAAAAATCAGAGAATAAAAATATGGGCTTTGGAAATCAAAGAATATTTCACTTTTTACTTGGCCAGCCTGTGACTGCAAAAAAAAAAGGTAGGGATTAAGAACTTCTCCACTTGCATGTGTGTGTATATATTGATTTGCTACACATTGGATACAGTAAATCCCAGACTTTTTCTTTTGTAAACTTGATATTTTAGTTGAAAAATATTTTCCTAATATTGACTCTTGAAAAGACTTTATCTTACTTTGTATTCAAAAGTTTATTTCAGTTCTTACTTTGAAAAGTGTGGTTTTCTTTTAATGTAGAAACTGTCACTATTCCATATATTTTAAGAACTCCTGAGATTTTTGGAACTAAAACTAATTTTAAACTGTGCCATTTCAATAGAACTAAGGCTGCAAATTGAAGTATATTCTTCAGAACAGTCTCTTTAATCTTGTGTAGTAGGTGGTTGCTTGCAATGTTTGCTTTCACATTTATGCTGTTGTGTTCAGAAGCATAATTAAAAAAAAAAGTGTTATTGATTTTCAAGTGCAAATGCAGTATCTTACTGTCTTTAGTTTTGTGACATGAGTTTAGATTAAAGAAACAGTTCCAGAGAGTTTTCCAGCAAAGTATATGTTAAAGGATTTTGCTTAATTACATGGCATAAATACTGAGAAACTTAAGATGCCCCTACTTTACTTTTTTAAAAACTGAAGATAGTAAAACCGTGTAGGAACTGCACTACTGAGGGATTTCACAGAAGTGACAGCAGCATATCTGTTTAAATTTAATGTGGTTATATAATAGATTATAAAGGCTGGCAGCAGTAATTTAAACATGAGGAAAGGTTCTTTGTAGTCTCAGGGAAAAGATTTGGATTTTATCACAGGCATATAAATGTCACTTTCTGCTTAATTCTGTCGTCCAGATTGGGAAGTTGTTACTTGTGCATGTTGATAGAGTGTAAAAAATATACTTAAAAGATAATAACATTGCTGAAAACAGTGATGATATGTATTCAAAGATACAATTTTTACTCTTATGTCAGAATATCAAGAAGATGAGGCTATATAACAGCCATAAAACTATAATCGTGTCTGGTTTATATCTAAGGAGAGATTCAAAAGCATAGAAGCATATGGCTTTGAAAGAAGTTGACTAAGGAAATATATTAGGGGGATAAAATTTATGCATAGTTTTTTTCAGAAATCAGTTATGAATTAACTGATTTTTTTTCCCCTCTGAGGAAAAGAACCATTTTTTTAAATATAAAAAGCTCACAATTTCTTTTTTATTTCACAAATTAATAATCTCTAGAACTTGTTGAGGAATATTGAAGTTAAGTATTTAGTAGCGTTATTCAAGAATACTGCTTTAGTATTTATTTTTAATATAACATTTAAATAAATAATGGCTGGATTGAAATATAATACCTAAGAGTCACCAAACATGCTTAAGTAAAATAATTGCTGTCTTGAGCTTTTAAGAACACTGCACACTTGCATGCATTATTGAGGGAGAGATACAAAATTTCACAGAACAATGATGATGAGCGATCCAGAAGTATATACAGCGGATTACTAATGAGGATACATTAAAAACACATTCTGGAATAATTTTGGTTGCTTATTAATTAGGGAATAGTAAGATAATCAGACCTGATTGTATGGGGCTTCAAGGAAAGAAACAGATAAATTTAAAATATTTTAATATAGTAACATTTTCTGAATCTGAGAATAAAGCTCCAATGTATTTTGTAGGTTTTATGATGTATTATGAAAAGGAAGATAATTGTACTGAGAGACAGTGTTTGGAAGATTGTTGCTTTACTGAATTCTCTTTTTATAATAATATAGTTAATTTAGGTATTGCCAAATTTTGATGTTGGAAGACTTTTGTATTAAGTTGACTTTCGCCCAGTGCGGTTGTGAATCCTATTTTGCAAGCATATACTGACTCTTATCTCTATGGGAAGTAAAAGTATGAAAGCCAGCTCTCCCAGGATATGTAAACATAATTTTTTGAGATTCCCTTGTTGGAAAGGTCTGCCCACTCTCTTAAGATAAGATTATATAACTTAAAAAATTGATTTTAAAAGCTACCACCCAACTAAAAACCATCTGCTACTCCCCATTTCTAGTGCACACAGTAGTATTTCCCACGGAGAACTGTTACTGCTACTGTTTTTTCATTAGATACTTATAATGGGGTATCCAATACCAAATATCCACTTGGCCAACATGGAATGATATACTTTCCATAAACTGCTTTACAAAATTATTTCTAAATTCAGTTTAAACATGAGCTGGTGATTACAAAGAAGCAGAGGGAAACCAACTACATAAAATTTTTGACCCCTCTTTTAGGCTACCTAGTGAAGGGAAGTTCAGACATTCTATAAATGTATTCTTTCCTTACTTGTGTTCTATAACTATTAAAGCAGATTATGTTCTGTAGGTTAGGCTATGCTTCAGCACAGTGTTGTAAAAATGTATGTTAGAGGGGTCCTAATAACAGCTATGTGGAACTCTGCACAGAATAATTTGCCTGGTATCATGCTTCACAGCTGACTAAATTAGCCTGCAGCTCCCTGTTGCTGTGATTTTGGGTGGAAGGATTGCTAGACAATCCTCCAGCAAGCTGCACAGACCTACCCTGTGAGAAAGCCAGTGCTTGTTTAAGAATATAAAATCTCAAAACATGACAGCACTTAGTATGATTTAAAGCACATAGAGTTAGGTATAACTAGGGGAAGGTGCTGGCCAAACCACCAGTCCATTTAATCTGCATTAAAAAGTACCTACTCTTTTTTTCCACTAGAATGATTTTCTGGAATATTTAAGCAGTCTGTGCAATTATGTGTGTGCAGGAAATTCCTTGCCTATCAGGTAGGAGCAGGAAAATAGCTTGCAGACAAATATATCTCTCTGAATGCTGTTATGTGTTTAGCTTGCAGTGGTGAAGCATAAAGGTATCTAATCCTTTTGCTCCAGTCCGTCTCATTGTTTACCACCGTGACTCTGTATTGCTATTTTGCAGAACATGTGCTCTAGACACAGACATTTTCTTTTATTGGCTGAGTATATGCTTCTTATATGGTAAAATCTGGCAGAAAGATTAGAGAATGGTAGAAAAGAATGAATGCTTTGTGCACACCCTCCATAATTTGCAATACTTCAGGTTTGTTCTTTCTTAAAGCTTTTTCCTGGCTAAGTAATCTTAGCATTTTCAAGTTTATTTTGTATGTAAGTCTCTCCATGCTGCCAAGCACTTTGACTTGCCCTGCTGTGGACCCTTTCATCTCAGCTAAATCTTTTACATAAGAATCTTGCATATGGGTTTAGAATTTTTTCCATATAAAGTAATTATAGTAGAAGATTTTCAGATCAAAGGGCTTGTTTGTCTTTATGATTATAAAGCTGTGTGTAAATTTGGGGTGCTCTGGCAACGATGAGTAAAATTTTGTCTACTCAAAAACTTCTGTTTGACAGCTAGGTTTTATTAAATTGACTGCAGTAGGTGGTTTGTTTTTTTTTTTTACAAGGACAATTTAAATTCAATACTGAGTGCATATGTAATTTGAAGAGTCATCTCTGCTTTATTATACTTAGATGAGCTCCAAAGATATCTACTAATCTCAATAGAATTAACCAAGATCTGAGGACTTTATCAGAATTGATCTTGAAATCATCTTTCCAATATGAAATATATTTGCTTTCATTAAATATCTTTTTTAATATGCTGCTCAATGCTTTAGAGAGCCTTCTTTCTCATCCATGTTTCATGATTTTTTTAACATCCCTGAGCTGCCTGTGCCATTGTGCCACTGTTGCCAGTGCTGCATAGCAGAACCCATCTCTTCCATTGTTTTCGATACCCTCAGGGTTCGTCATCCTGGGAGTATTCAGCGGTGTACAACACAATGCCCATTTTTAAGCTGCAGTCTCCAGATTCATTTGGGACCTTCCAAGATAGTTTCAGTCACTTCTGGAGAACAAAATGAGACGATAATACCAGATTTCCACACAGACATTTTTAATCTTAACATCAACTGTCTCTTTGTGATATTATTATAAAACCAAATCATCAGGAAGACTAAATTATTGGTGACCAGAGGTGCTTCCCTCAAGCCCTGCTTAGAAGTCTGTAAAAAAAATCTGGAGCCATGGACTCCTACCCTCCATTTCCCTTGGGGTTTCTTCTGTCCTCAGACTGTTCTCAGTCAGAATCACATTTTCAGGTTCTCCTTCAAAGAGAACAAAAAGTTCTTTTCATCTTCCTTGATTTTCTCAAAATACTTTTTCTGCCTATGTGGTGTAGAGCATCATCAGTAGGAGTGCTGATACTCCAAAGATGTACTGGTTTATGACATTTAAGCAATAGAGTATGGAACAATGTATGAAGTCTAGAAGGAATATGAAAGACTTTGCCAACATTTGGGTACAATCAGATTTTAATTTCTGAAAACATATATTTTGCTCTCTGGAAAAATTGTGTTTGCTAAAATATATGACTGAGCTTAGATATGTAGAAGATTTGTTTTTCACAGTTTGTAGATGTTTACCTGAGGGAAAAGATAACTGAGTTAACAAGGAAAGAAGGAGAATCTATCCTGAAATCTAAACAAAAATGTTGTTCTAGAACATTTTAGCTTTTGATGTTTCTGCATTTTAAGAGATGGGAAGTTCTGTAATATTTTAGAACTCTTATCACTGTTGTCAGCAGGTACCAATGCACATTGATTGTTCTTTGTAATGCATAGTGACCTAAGAATAAATGAGTGTCATACCTACACTTCAAGTTACAAACAGTAGAGGGAAAGAATATGAAATGTTTCTGTATATCAAGTCAACACTGATTTCATGTCTATTCCGTTTATGTAAGAATAAAGTCATTAAGCTTGGAACTTGCAGTGAAGCCTGATGATCCCCATCTGACAGGAAATGCATGAGAAAAGTAAGAACCATATGGGTATGTCAGTTGTTTTCTATAGTGAGTGGAACAGCATCATTTTATCCTAATGGTATAAGCAGGAGATGGAGCCTGCTAATCCATCAGAGCTATGTGAACTTCTCTTGGACCCAGTAAGGGGTGAAGATTAAATGTATGGTTTCACTATATTTTATTCAATGGTTCTTTTGAAGTTGACTAAGTAGGTACTTTCTTAGAAGCAGCAGTCTTGCTTTGCTTTCTTCTTAGTAAGAAGCACACAAATAATGCTAATGGTAAAATAGTGTGCCCTGTTTCACAGGGCAAAGTGACCACCCATGGTAAGCTAATGCAAATAATACTCTCTTTGAAAATTGTTCAGTAGCTGAAATTAGAGCATTGGGCAGTTTGTTTGAACTACTTGTTTAATTTTATTTTTATTCTATCCTAATGGCATCAAGCAAATTTATTTAATAATAGGCATATAAAATAAACTCACTATTTTTCTCCTTAAGTATTGAAATAGTTGGCCACTCATAACAGAGTTTCATTGCATTCTGTTGGCAGATTTTTCCAGCCCCCATTAATAAGTAGAAAGTGAATATAAAAATATACTGGACCAGATTCCTGTCACATGATGCATGTGTTGTTCTTTACACCAGTTTCTTTATTTTTCCGAAGAAATGTGGAGGTTTAATGACTTACACAATTTTTGAGTATCTATTTTCGTTTCTCTTCTCTTGGTATCTATCCTTCCCAAATTTACCATAAGTTTCAATTTAGTGTCATGAGGAAAAAATCTCAGAAGCTGTTCTTCAATTTTATTTGCTTCAGTAATTATTTGAGATTAAGCAATTTGCATTAATACTACCACTATTATTTTTGTTCATGTTAGTGTTCTGCCTAATATCTCTGAAATATGGGCTGTCTACAATCTGTGAAGAAGCAGTCTCAATACTGCCTGTCAAACTTAGACAAAAATCATATTAAAATATAATTACTTTTTTAATTGCTATGCTGATCTTTCTTTCAATTATTAATAGCTGCTTACTTATGGGTATTGGAATATTTATTGCCTTGCCTTTGTCTCTGTCAGTGGTGTTTCCTGTATGAAACTGAAATAATTTTAACAGATCATGATCACTTATTTAGTCATTGATACTTCCTAAGAAATATAGTGCTTCACAGGAGTTATAGATGAAAACAGGTTACCAACTGACTTGTTCATCTATATTTTATAGGAGCTTTAAGACATTATATTATGACACGCTGGAGAAAGAATTTAAATATTAAGTCTTCAGCTACTTAGGAATATGTCTGGAAAAGAACATAAAGGTGTGCTTGTATTGCAGTGGATCTGAATGTGCAGTGTTGAATCTAATACAAGTAAAAAGAACAGTACCAACGAGCTAGCACAGGAAAAACACCCCCTATCCTATGTCTTCTGGCAGTAGTGGTTATTGAGATGACTGCAGTGACATCAATGGTTTAATTATATAAGACAGAAAAAAGCAGCGACTTGCAGGATGTGAACTTCACATTGGCAGATTTTCCTACCAGCCATAGCAAAGACTTTGCCTTCCTGCTGAATGCTGCTTCACGTGCCATGTACATCAGGCTGCATTGAGAGCTGTTCTCCAGTTGATAGTATTCTGCATGTCTGATGGGGGGGGTGTGTGTGTGTGATCCTTTTCAACACCTCTAGAGGAGCCTGAGTCATTGCTTGGCTTCTGAGAACAAAAGGTAGATTACTCTTTGATCTTTTCCAGTTAGGCCTTCCACTTCAATAGCCTGCTAAGACATTTCAGCTGTCAGCTGTTTTACTGTGTTGTGTTTACATTATGTTTAGCACTTGGCTGCCAATATGGCAAACCCCTGGTAGTTTGTTACTGCTGGATCTGTAAATCATCTAGCAAAAATGTTATTCAAAGCCCTTTTGATTAGCTCTCAACCAGCATTCATCTTCAGATGACTTAACTCAGTACTGCATATAGTCATTCTTTAGACTGGCTTTGTCTGTTCAGGTATGATTTTCTTTTATGTCCTTTATTAAGCCAACAGCAATTTAATGGAATAATAACTACATTTTCATTAACACATATCTACTGAGAATATGTGTGCTAAATAAAAAGCTGTGGTCTGGAGGAGTAATAAAGTGGTGACTTCTGCCTACTCTTTTCCCACCTGATTTTTTCCCCTACTTTAATTTCTCTTCCTTCTGCTCTATATCATGACAAATAATGTATTTTCTATAAGTTTCATCTTACTGCCACCCACTTACCCACCCTCTCTTTCACAATTTTAAAAAAGGAAAAATGCTTGGTTTACAGCTAATTTTTCATGGCAATTATATAGCGCTGAGTTTTTCAAATGTTATATGATGACATTGAGATGGTGTAGGGCTGTTAAATACAGAGATGCCTCTGTAGCTGTTCTCCAAGCAATATTTTCTCTGAGATATTTAAAGCAAAAAATGGTGGTTATTACTTTGAATTATGATTTTTTTCCTTTATGCAAGGGCAAATAGTCTGTAGCTTTTAATTCTATTTAATATGTTAAAATTATTAACATTTGATTTTACTTTTCTTTGGGCTCCTATGCCCTTCATTATCAGTTTCTTCTTTTTCATCTGGTACATGGCTTTTTCAGTGAGTCACTTGGAGTGAGTCATGTGCATATTTGTTCAGGGAGATGCATAAGTCTGTCATTAACATGAACAACTACATTAACTTAATTGGAACGGTTCCTCTGGTTAAATTTCAAGACTCAAAAAAAAAGTTACCAAATTCCTTCCCTTTTTGCACAGCCCATATTTGTGTATACCCTTCCTACATACCAACATAGGTCAAATGTTCTATGCCTGTGAGATGGAAAGGCATTCCTGGAAACACATTTTTGTAGCAGAGCATCCCTGCAGTCTATATGACTTCCTGGGTGAATTCTTTTTGGGCTTTATACTTCATGTGCCATGTTCTTTTTCATAGTTAAGTAAAGCACTTGAAGTGCTTTGATATTAAACATTTGAAATTAAGTGTGCAAGTAGTCTGATTTATTAATATTAGGTATGTGCTCAAAGTTGGACAAGTATTTAAAACACAGGTTCACTCTGTTTTAGCTAATGTTAAAAAAGAGAAATTAATTTGGCAGTTCAGTCCTGTCCCAAACACATATATTAGAGTGGAATGAGTTATGGAAGTGCCTATGTTTTGATACATTATAGAGAGGTAGCTTAATCCATAGATTAAATAACTAACTTATATTGAATCAAAGAACACACTGAGTTGGAAGGGACCCACAAGGATCATCGAGTCCAGCTCCCAGCCCTGCATGTGTCTATCCCCAAGAGTCACATCCTGTGTCTGAGAGCCTTGTGCAGACACTCCCTGAGCTCTGCCAGGCCGGTGCTGTGACCGCTGCTCTGTGGGGCCTGTTCAGTGCCCAGACACCCTCTGGGTGAAGAACCTTTTTCTAATACCCTTCCTAAACCTCCCCTGACAGAACTTCAGGCCATTCTCTCAGGTCCTGTAACTGATCATTTGAGAGAATAGATTACTTATTAGGTTTATAAATCCTAAAACTATTGTTTTATGAATGGTTGCATCCTTCTATGAGAGTAATGCAAAGATTCAGAATCATCTTAATGTTCATTATTTATGCTACATCCAAGGATGAATTAAAAATTTAAAATGTATTGCTCTACTTTCAATACATGTCCAGATGTACTCATTTTTTAATCTCATTTTTACTTAAAGTTTTGACCTTATTCAGTATGCATTGTACTTGCCATTTGGTTCAAAGATGTGTTTCCTGTATAATGTCACATCCTGCTCTGGAGGCAGAGTTACTCGTTTTGGGGTGCTCATCATGCATCATCATGATGACTGTCACTAGCACTTGCCCACTGAGGGGCAGCAACTACGCAGTCACGTAGTTTTCATTGTGTATGTGAATTAATCACATTTGCCTACAGTTAATACATTTTGTGTTTGCTACATGCAGTCATTTTAATTGACTCTACTGACTTCAAGTTACAGAAATTTCTCCTCAGAATCAGACATCACTGTGATCTTGAGTTCAAAGGGTGTGACTGCACCAGATGTGGTGTTTCTTCTGAGTCCCGGTCAGAAAATATTATCACATGCAGCTGGGCTGACATGCAGTGGTGTAGAGACCATCCCACCTCTGGGACTACTAGAGCTAGAATTTGCAGGGTCAAAATAGTCACAGAATCTCTCAAGATGATTCCTGATGTAGCCTAGCATTTGTGCAAACTTGCCTTCAGTTTCAGCATAGCCAGCAGATCAGGAGCACAAACTTAGTGACAATCTTGGAGATGATGAAATGACATGTCTAGCATCCCATGGGGATTAAGACAGAGGCAGGTACAGAGTACACTGCTCCATTATTCTGCTGCTGTAAATACAAGACTGTCTCTGTCTTCCTGATATTTTTTTGCAGAATACAGGAGGTACAGTCAAACTCTAACCAGAGTCATAGTGAATGAAAGAGTCAAGTGAACATTGGAACATGTTTTTGAGAGAATGGCAGCAGATGTGCAGTGTAAGGTGAAAGACAAGATGAGAATGGGAAACAGAAAAACATTAGTAAGAAGAAGGCTTTGGGGGATGTGGAAAAGGTGTATCCAGGTTCTCAAAACCTTTCACTGTCTGGGAGACATAGGATGTATGTCATTGTTGAGGCTCCTCCTTCTAAGGATCCTTACTGAATCTCAGAAAGGCGTATTTGCTTAATGCAGGGATGTTGCTGTAGAAAAATATTAATTGATTGTGTTATATGTCATGCCCTAATGCTCTGTTTTTCTTCTGTATACCTCAGGCACTTTCCCCCGAGAGCAGCCTGGGCAGCAGCAGGGGGAGCACTGAGAGCACATAACACTGTCCCAGCTCTTCTGTCCCTGGTTTGACTGCTGCAGCTGCTGGGGACAGCCGTGGCAAAGATCAACCTGCTTATCCTAATTTATAGGGGAGATTCAGGAACAGTTTGCCACTCTAATAATTCTTAGTATAATGTCAAAATAGAATACTAGGTAACAGAACTGTAATTTTTTGCTTATATTTCACAGCGTAAGGTACATGTCCTTTGGGCCAAGGAGAGTTAGAAGCACATCGCTGTTAGGTTAATAGAAAATTCATATTTGGCAAATTATTTCTACAGAAGAAACTTCCTACTGACCTCATTGTTTCAAACTGAGTGGCAGCATTTGGCTTATCAAATGTCTGGTTGCTTTCCGCCTCCCGTAAGCAGAAGGAAATTGCCTTCTGGATTTCATCTTTGCTGCTCCATTTAAAAATATTGTTTTCTTACAAAGATAAATGATAAGTTAATGTTCATGTCTCCAGAGCTATGATGCAATAGCAAATGGTAAATGTCCTGTTATTTCTACCTTTATGAGACTGCTGATGCTGTTTTGTTCTAGCAGATACTGTTTGAAAGGGTATGTGAAATACTTCTGCAAATGGATGATGTTATGAAGAAAATGGAAGAAAAGGTCTTGATGTTTGGTTTTAGGTTTCACTGGACAAGTGCAAGAAAGTCTTCTATGTATTCTGAATTGAGAGGGAATTGAGTCATATTTATCCTAGTCTTCTGCTTACAAATGTCACGGCAGGAAGCAGACCAGTCTTTGCTAAGAGCTGAGAAAAAGAGTGACTGAAAAGAAGACATCTTGTATCATTTACTGTATTCCTTGAAAAAAACGTGCCTATGTAATAAGGTCATATGTTAGATAGGAAATAGTTGACATATGTTAAAAAGAAGACCATAAATAAAGGTATTTATGTGTGTGCTAATATATGGTGTACAGCTGCTGAGCTGTAATCTTGGTAACTGTAAGTAACAGTTAAGATTAAAGGTGCTGCTCTCACCTTCCCTTATTGTTGACTTAAGAGTAGAACAGACTTTCTCTGCTTTTTCTGTCTGTAGCCATCATTCTCTCTGTTGATAAATATTGCTGTCTTAGATCAGGGTGGAGATTCCAAGTTACTGTGATAGACAATCTGACGTACATACATGTTTTGGAGAATAAATAGCCTCTTTAGATTTACTTCAATCTAAAGTATCCTAGTGCACAAATTTTACCTTTTATGTAGATGGAGACATGAAGAGTCTATACCTAAATTTTGCAAGATGTGATTTACATACTCATTAAGTATGAAAATGAGAGGTGAGGTGATGTGATAGGCTCAGTATTGTTTGAAGAATATTTGTCACTAATTGTAGTGGTCCAATGTTCTTATGCTGGATCTTACTGCTCTCTCACTGCTGTATCATTATTATTCTCTCTTTACAAAGAGAAACTATCTTGTTAGCCTCTTACTACTGCAAGCAGTGTCTAATACTTGATTCAGTGTTCCAGTAAAAAGCAGAATTTTTAATAAGTCTTTAATTCCCTATTAATATCTTGCAATTTCTCTACCAAATTTTCTTCTTGTATATCATATCTAATATGTAAAGTTTTCTGTCTATTCTGTTTGAGGATATATGTTGCTTGTGTCTCTTCTAACTTTGGCAGAGGTTCCCCTACTGGAGCTTAGTATTGCAGATTATATTGATTTTGCCATTTCATAATGTCTAATTCAATTAATTGAGTAACTGATCAACTGACTTTGATGGCATTTTGTAGCTATATTTGTTTGTGTGATTTTAACCCAAAACAGGCATAAATTAGAGGTTCTAAATTGTGCCTGTTTTTCTTTACTTGACAGAAATAGCTTCAACTCTATTTATTTATTTATTTTCTGAGAAGTGGGAATAAATAACTTTGGTTTTACTAAAACTCTCCCTACAGGGCTATATCAAGGCTTCCCAGTAGCATACACAGAATTAGATTTTCATGTTCAAAGGATCTCTAAGGAGGGAAAATTAAATTACACAACAGAGCAGGAAAAATTAGGGAGTTCTGGGAAAGGAATAAAGGCTGTAAGAGAGTATCATGAAACTGTGTGGTCTAGGTTTGGACTTTCATGGGTTTGTGTGAAAGTCTGAGCTCTGTGAATTTATTGTAGATTTTTCTGTATCTCATTTGCCTCCACCAGATGCATCTCTCTTCCCAGGGTATGCAACCTCGGTCTGTCAAATTTGGGGCACTTGTGACCCCTTTCTCTCATGCAGCTACTAAGTCTTTCCTTCCTCTTTGCAAATGCAGCTCTCTTTCCCTGCAGCAATTCCCACATATCTCTCCCATTGTCTGGGAAGAAGTGGGCTTCTGTCAAGCAGGGATGGGTGAGAAAGGTAATGCCAATAACAGTTTCTTCACCCTCCAGGTAGACTTTTCCTAATGGTTCCTTTTTAGTGCTTTATTGATGGCAGAAATATGGGCAAATATAAAAAGAGCTAGCCCTGATCTGCAGTAGTCTGTAAATTAGTCTGTATCTTGTTTATACCTGCATTGTCTAGTTGCATAAGAGTACCAGTCAGTTTATTCCAGTCCAATGTCTGGATAATGAACTCTGGCATTGACTAATCCTTTTTTGAATGATCAGGAGATCTGACTATATACTTTCTACTTGCTCTCATTCATATTGACATTAAATTCCTGTGATTCACACTCTATCTTATATATTTATATAAAATACATCTAATGGAAATATACAACTCTCATTCTGCTTGTGTATTTGTTTTTACTGTTCAATAATTGTTTGGCATGGGGTTTTTTCACTCTGTTCCTGTAATAGCTAAATACTCATATGCTCCTCTTTCATTGACTCTATTCATCTTCCTTTAGTTGTGCTGAGGATTTCTCACTTATGTATAGTTTTTACCTTTACAAGGTGCATTGATGTTTTTATATGACTTTGGTCTTTTTTCGCTTCCATTGGCTTGTAAGGTCGCAGCTATTGTGTCTTACCTGCTTTCCTGTGCTGAGCACTGCTGCAGTTCTTTGCTTTTTTCTCTAGGGGGCAAGAAGTGCTTTATTCTCTGGTTTTGAATTCTGAGATTTGAAATAAAAGTGTAGAGCAGCCGCCATGGAAGATGACATCATAAATAGAGGGGAAAGACCTCTAGTCTGCTTCCTTTGTCTATGCAAATACCTAGCAATAATAGTCCTTCATGACCTACACTCTGCAGAATTAACCCAATCTTTTTAATAATCAGTGTGAGAATATTGGTTGCTATGGCAACATATTCTGTGGTACTACTTGAGTGTCAAAATAACCTGATGAAATACCATGCTAAGAATGTTTCAGAAATTGACTTCTAAAATAAAAAGTAAATAAATCCATCTAACTACAAGATATGGCCAAATTTATGAAGTCTGCAGCAAGGGAACAACCATTTTCTAACTGAGGGGAATCAGAATAATGGAGTGAGATATATTGTGTTTCTCATCTTTGATGCATGACTTGAGATAGAATTTAGAAATATTTTCTCTGCTTAAATTAATGGTATACCAACAACTTTTGTGTTAAGAAGTTAGCACAAGAGTCAAGAGTTAAATGGTCCTCAGATATGATACAATTTGAGTTAGTGCCTGTCTGTGATGTGCCTTTGCTTCTTCTACAGTTTCTATCAGCTTATGTTTATCTTTAAAGCTGCTGCTGTTTCTCTACTTTTTTCCTCTACTTTTCTTTCCTTTTTCTATTCCCTTCCTTGCAGCAGACTCCATACATTTCTTTATTCTGTTGGCTAAAATAATCTGCAGTTAAGTGTTGGGGTTTTTCAGATGATTTTACATGGACCCCATAGCAGTGCTTTAGAGTTAATATCAGATTGATAACTATGGTCAGCCATTGCCTCAAGCAGTGCTATTCTGGTCAAGCAAAAATCCGACTACTTCTGAAAGAAACATTCCCAAAATCAGCATTTTAGTATCTGGTATTAGGCAGGATGCTCAAGCAAATTTGAAACAGGCTAGGACAGCTATCCCATATACCAATTTAAACAGGGACAAAGAATTAAGGTGTAAAAATTTCTTTTTTTTTTGTACTTGTAACAATTTGTGTTGGCATGAGATTTTAAAAATCATTCATTACTGGGTTAACTTTCCTCCTTCTCCCAAAATTAATTAAAGTTGCCACTGCAATTCAGTTGGGGCTGACTATCCTGTGCGGAAAAGTAACATAAAAATGTGGGCACTGACCACTGTTCCTATTTCTATCTGTCATAGAAAATTAAGATACTGGTTTGAGCAAAAATCAGCATTTTCCCCTTGTCACTCAGATCAATATGTAAGCCACAGTATTCATAAGTCAATGACTATTCCTGATACTTTTCAGCCCTTCCAGACTATAAAGCAAAATAATACAGGTCAATTTGAAATATATCTTTTGCCTACAAAATAAGATAACATGTTTATTACTGATAAACATAAAGCAAAAACTGAAACCTCATTTTTGATTGATTTAGCATTTTTTGCCTGCAAAAACCTTGGATCTATCCAGGCAAATGTTAGTTTTTATTCTTTGTGGAATATCCTAAACTTAATGATAGTACAGAAAATTGTAAAGTAAAGTGAAGTAGAAATTGCCAATTTCTTGATAATAAAGACAATAATTATTTTCAATGTGTATTAATATGTTCACTCAATTTTAAAGTATAATTGTAGATAGTTCAATATGCAGCTTCCTTAGAAAGTAGTATTTTCATACAGCAGTTAAGCAGTTGAGTAGGTACTTTGTATTAAAATAGCAGTTTATATTTCAGTATTTGTGAATGGGACACTCTTAAGTTCATAAGATAAAAAGTTTCTTTACAATATACCACTGTGTTTAATTTGGAAGTGTTGTTTCTTTATGCAGAGGCCTTCTTCAATGCGTTTATCACCAAGGGAGGAAGAAGATGATGATGCAGCTGAAAATACTTGTGGACCTTCTGGTTTATGGGAGGCACTAACACCTTGTAATGGATGCAGGAACCTTGGATTTCCCATGCTTGCACAGGTATGTGATTCCCTTTTCATCATAAAAGTTAGTAACTATGGAAGAACTGCTTAATATCTGCCTTAACTCTTAGAGTTATTTATAGTCTTACCTTATTCCTTTCAAAGTTGCTACTTTCACTCTTCATTTTAATGTCAAAAGCTGCTTCCAAAATTAAATGTTGAGATTTGGTCATCCTGCTATAATATTTATTCATATGAATTTAATATGGAAACTGATGTTTGCTGCTCCTATTTTAGATAGCTCATTACTGTGTTGGATGGCTTTCTTTTCCATCTGGAAAGAAATTTTGAAGTCACATAGTATCCTTTGGGATAAGTACTCTATTTTTGACCAGCTTCTAATTAGTAAAATGACATCTCAGCTACTTTCTTTATAGAATTAATTGAGGACATTATGCATAACTCAACTGATGTAAGAATATAGCCTAAGACTTCTCATTGAAGATTATATAAGTTAAAGAAAAAAATCTCCAAACATTTTCAAATGTTCATCATAATACAGAAGAGAATAAATAGAAGTGGGTAATGTATTTGGGCCTAAGTCCCAGCAACTCTCAGAACAGACCAGTCTGCAGTATCTACCAAGGCATTCCAGCAGCTGTGTCCTGAACAAGTGATACTATATTGCTACAGAACAGGATGATGCTTATTGCTGCTTCTGGGTTTCCCTTGTTCTCTTCCCCCACTATAAATAACCATTCTCATTTCTGTAACATTTTTCCCGTGCTTTTTTTTGTGGCATTGAATGAAGACCTGCCAAATTTCTGTTTAGTAATGTCTGTTTTTTTCAGTTGCATCCTTACTTGGCACTGCATTTAAATAGCTTTGTCAGAGTCTTGTGTACCACAGTGGAATTACATATCCTGTCTCACCACACTTCATACACTATTGCTTTCATACCATGACTGTACGTTTTATTCCCTTCAAGTCTCATGGGACTTGCACCTGTTTGAAGTCAATGCTGAAGCCTTCCCTGCAGTCAGTGGAAACAGGATATGGCAGCTCATGTGCTTGAATAACAATGAGCACTGCCCTGTCTCTTGATAAAGAGCCTTTATATTCCTTTGCCCTTTCAGTAGCTGTTTCCTACTTCATACTATCCATCATTTTAGACATTTGGCAAAGTGTGAAGTTGTTGGAATTATCCTGATTTACAATAGGAGTACTGTAGTTACTAATACCTCATTTTAAAGCATTTGTTTCAAAACATATTTCTTAAATGGACCTTTTCTTATTTAAATGTCATCTGTGGTTTAATTAGTGTTAAACTTTCCGATGATGAACATACACACCATTTTGTTTCCTAATTTTAGAAAATATTTTTGTTTTCCTTATTTCTTTTTTATGTAAGGTATACATAAAGGGTGCTATAAAACTGAGGGATGCCTTTGAAAAGTGGAATTAAGTGTGATTGGTTGGTATGTCCTATTTATAAAGAGATTCATTTCAACTGTGATGTAAGTTTTAAGATAGTGATTCCTGAAATAGTTGTATTCACTGTACTTAAATTTGAAGCTCAGACTTATGACATGTCATCCTCTTTGGTCTGAGAACAATAAGATTTTTAATTATGAGTACAAAAAAGTGTATGTTTATTATGCTTTTGTTTATGATATGATAGATTGCCTTTCCAGATTGTTTCTATCCATAAAAATTGATGACAGATAGTTTTGATATTTTGTTGATTTCTTTTTATGGCAGAAAAGAAAGAAATTAGATTGTGAAAAATCTCCAAACTAAAAACCAGTGACTTTGGTTTTTATAAATTTTTGCCATCAATGTAAGCAGTTTTTCAAGCTGTTAGCTATTATGCTGGATCTTTCCCAGTTACTTCTGCATTCTGCAGCAGAGAATTTGTTCTAAGGCATTGAAAACACAAAGTATATATGTATGTTTATGGATTAACAACAGTATCTGGAATTAGTCTAACAAATTATATATTATGTGCAACAGCATGTTCTAGGTAAAAGTACAAAAATATGTCCCTGATACTCATGTCAGTGCACTGACATATCAGAAAGTGCAGACTTCATCATGAAGAAATAGTGAGATAAGAGTATTTGACATGATGTCCTTAAATTTGTACTCTCCTAAAGGTCCAAAAATAGGGGAAAGGATCTATCAGTTACTCATGAGCACAAAGGCGTTCATTTTTATACTTCTCCTTTATCTAAAAATAGATTTTACAATCATATAAATATATTGTGTTTGTACATCAAAGGTGAACAAACATAAAGATTGATTCCTGCTTTATATACACAAACTGAGGCACAATGATAACATGAAATTGAGTTTTAGGTGAGATTATGGAAATGTCCTCTGTGACCTAGTGAGCTAACAGTTTTCAATATGCCAAAGGAGAGGGCAGTAATCTCCTTGACAAACTTGGTTTCTTTTTTGCAGCTAGGGAAAAAAGCTTGTCTGGAGGTACTTCTGGCATGCAACATGTCATTGCTCTCTGCTGCACTGGGAAGTGTCATTTTGGAAAGGGCTATTATAGAAAGTTCTGTGTATATTGTTATGTCATTTAAAACCTAGTATAGCAGTAACACAGGTATTCAGAACAAGCAATTCTTTTTTACAGTCTCAGAAGTGGTGAAGTGCTAGGAGAGCTTTATGGAAAAATCTTTGTGCCTTTTAAAAATTTCAGGGGTTTGGAATACACAGCTGGATTTTTGGAGACTAAAATTTAGACATGTCTTCTTAAATTAGCAGAGAGTGTATTCCATTTGTAGGTTATTATTTAGGGTTAATTTGGGGCTATTGCTTTGTTCTGGAATTAATCTTTGGTTTAGGGCAGAAATTCAGTATCCACATACATATTCACATTTTCTTGAGAGTAAAGTATCATACTCTAAATGTATGTATATAACTCCATTTTCTTTTTAATGGCTAGCATACCTTGAATATTTCTCTGTTAAGGGGCAAACAGGGCCTGATGTACAGAGAGATAAATAGAGGGCAGTCTGCAATGTCAAGAGAGATGAGTGCTGCAGAATTCTGTATGGTCCTTCCAATATTATCATTTTAAAGCAAGCAGTTCACACACCTTAATCTTGACAACCATGCCAGCATATTTTTCTAATTATGAAGTAATTTTGAGATAAGACTGGTTTAGTTCTGTCCCATTTAGGATGCATCTGGGTCAGCTTGACTGGTCTGTGTCTTGCATTGTGTTGAATTTACAGCTTTAAAATCCTGACAATTATTCCATGTGTTTGACTTGATGACAGCCAGGAGCACCTCATTGGTCTAACTGTTACAAAATGAAAATGATGTCTGTAAAGAGAGCAGTGCAGTTGCTATGGAAAAATTAACTTTGATTGAAAACCCATAAGTATAAATCTTCATGTTTCCAATTGCTGGGAAGCATGGCTCTTCACAGAAATATATGGAAAATTTACATAAATATTTAAATGCTATGTTTCTAGCTTAGTGTCAAATTTTGAACTTGTAAGAGGGAATGAACTTCTGGGAGACCTTGACATTTTCCTTTAAGACTGATCAACATTCTGCTTATATAACTCTAGGATTCCTAGAGGTAGGAACTCCAGCAACTTTATCATGGGTTCTCCTGTGGGAGATTTTCCTCCCAAAATGCCTTTTTATTTAGAGGGAGGGAACAAAAAGTTGACTTCCAACTACATTTTTAGGAGGTAAGAACTGTATGTAATAGTTTCTTTATCAATACAGGCTATGGTGGTAATATTATTTTTTAAAGTTTGGAGCTCTCTGCATCTGTTAATAGAGTTATGTATTTCATGTCTTCCATCCAGAAGATAATTTTGTCTGTCTGTACTTATTTTTGTAAATTTTAAAAAGTAATTTTTAATGGGAAGAAATTTTGTACACTATTTGTATTGTAGAAGCTAGTTAAGGTTGTTTTGTAGAAAGCCTGACATTGAAAATTATTATGTTGCAATAATTTTTACATTTTCAAAGTCAGTCCAGGATACATGAGAGATGAATGGGGTAATTGAGTAAGGAACTAACTCAATTTTTACACAGAGATCAAATCTGCTCCTAAAAAACCCTCTGTACTGATGCTCTCATGAGAGAGGCATCATGGCTCTATGTTGACTCTCCCTGAAGAATTTTAATTTTGAGAGATTTATTTAACATTATTTATTTTCATTT
>VWYI01020673.1:5112-25300 GCA_013399455.1 Anthoscopus minutus
AAAGCTCACACAGAGCAGCTCCAAAACACAAGAATCTATCATTCTTTTGTCATGGTCCTGTCACCATCCAGGGGCCAGCATAAAAATACAAGATGAAAACCATTAATTTTAGGCATCATGCAAAAATAATCCTAATCAATTGCCTCCAAGCTCCCCAAAATAAAAAGTGAGCAAGTCTGATCAATGACTTTCCATTAAGATGATGAAAAACGGCTGCTGAATTTGCTTAAGGGAACACAGAAGCCCTGCACACACTCCACTGCTCTTTGTTATCTCTAGTTGAAAGACAGTACAGATAAAGAAATCCACCACATGAAATTTTAAGACTCATCCCAGGTGGCCATAAAAATAACAGAATTTCAAAAATTTAGAGACCAAGCCTATTACAATGTTGGAATTCCCACTTAACATTTCCCAAATTAAAAGTCATTCCAATAATAACAGAAATTTAAATCTAAAAGCCTGCATTAGTGAGTGCTAGCTCCTTCCAACTGTTTGTTCAGAGACTCTTCAACAAGCATACAGCACACTGTAAGAATTCAATTTGGAAACCATCATCTAAAGCACAGAGGAGAACAGGAAAGTCATATTGCTATAATGCTTAGATTATCAATCATCTTGACAGTTTATTGGCTTTATCACCACACATACCATTAAAATGATGTCTGGCCTAGAATGTCAGGAGGCAAACATTAAACAGACCAGGATTAAAAAGCAGATCCCAAACAGCACTCCAGTAAAGTTTCCCTTCCACTCTGAAATTAGTTAGAGCTGACTAAGTAACTGGCACTAGACTTTGAAGAAATATACAGCCTAAAAGGCGCAGAGTCAACACAGACTTGATGAGCTGATAGGTAATGTCATGTTATGGCAACTCTAAAGCTCCTGCCGTTGATTTATCACATACTGCGTGCAACAGAATGATTGCTAATGGAGGGAGGGGGGAAGCAAAACAACAACAGCTTAATTTGATGCTCCTTAGAGCCAAGGACTTGAGTCAACAGGGTCAAATGAACACTTTGAAGTCAAGGAGCAAGGTGTTTTTTTTATAAATTTTGTCATTATCAAACACACACATTAAAAATAACATTTTTACCGAAAAGTGATTTTATAGATCAGGAAAATCTAACAGTGACAAAATATATTCAGAATTAAGTTGTAACAGGTAACTAAAGAGATACAAATCCTGAGCTTTTAAAGCATAGCTCTGTGTGTTAGTCTGCTAACTAAATCCTGACACAATTAAAACTGTGTATCAACAGGGTGCAATTGAGAACTGTGTCATTTGTTCAGAACTATACCTCCATGAGCTCAGGAACATGCAAGCAAGCAGTTACAGATAATTAAGTGCAACTCCACTTTTCTCCATCTCCATCTCAAAAAAAATTTGACATTTCTATGGATTATTTTAGTTCCTACTTTCTTCTTTTTGTCTTCATTTTCCCCCAAAATGTATTGGCATTTGCATTGTCCTCCTATTCTATCTAGAATAAATATGTCAGTTTTAAATTACAAATAAGCTAATGGTATGTCCCACCAAGAGAACCAGTCAAATAATTGGGTCACAGTACTTGCTGAAAATATACTGTTTATGTGCTTTCTTATGTCAGTCAAAACCAACGTGCACATACCCATCTCAGTTTTAAACAGATGAATCCAATAGCAGCTCCAGCCCTCTGTACTGGTTTATCTCACATCACGCATATTGCTTAAAGGAGTACTTCTACCTCTGAGAAAAGTGTTGGGGCATTTACTATTTGCCAAATACTGATAAATCTTTGTTGTTTGAGCACCAAAGCTTTAATATTTAGAGCCCCTTGCAAGTAAGATTCAACCCTGTAACAACTGTTTTACAGTCCACACTCATATTTTGAGGGACTGAAGCAGTCTTTTTAGTACATGCTGTTCTTTCCTAATTAAGACAGCTAAATGAAATTCAAACTTAAGAAAAAGTGCTGACTTCATACTTGATAAACCATGGCAGCAATTTGTAGTAAAAACCTCTCTTATCCTTAACTATGACATTTACTATTTATTGGCTCACACAAGAATTTCAGTAAGGTCAGAGCCACAGTAGAAGCCTCTCTGAGTTGAATTTTAAAATACAGGTAAAGACATCTAGAACTGTTATCCGGCAGAAACATACAAAACACACACACAATTCCAAAAAAAAGACTGAAGAGGAAGAAGACCAAATATTTAGCATCTCCTAAGACCTGAACACTTCTCAGGAACCTGGCATTACCTCTCACCAACCTGTGAATTGCCCAAGTGGAAATCCTAATCGACCAGGAGGGTATTCTTAATTAGAAACCTTATGAGGAAGCCCTTTGTTGCCTCCAACTATCACACTGATGCTGAGAAGCAAGGCTTGGGACTGATCCAACTACGGAACCATCTCCAATAAAGGGAAGTTTAGATGCTAAATGTACTATTGGAAGGCCATAAATAGAAGAAGGAGACCTCAGAAAAGCTCAGATTACCAAAAAACACACTCAGACATGAACTCCCCTTTCACCCACAGTTCTTCATACATTGCTAGCTCTCCACATTCATTTGAAGGATAAATGGCAGAAAAATGGGGGGGGAGTGGAACACACATAACCCACCTATAACTGTTACTGTGTTCTCTTCAAAGTTAGTGAGAAGAATAAGAACAATTTTCTCCAGAAGGGGATAAATACCTACCAAAAAAAGCAGCATCAAGATCAGTATCTTGAACAGAGGAGAGAACAGAGGCATTTGCCTCAGGGGTGTCCACTTCATCAACACCTGTCCACTCCCAGCATGTAAAACACACTGCACTTGGAGCAACAAAGTGTTAGAGCAAACCCCAAGATATTATGAGGACAGAGTAATTTCATTTCATGCTGCATCAGGGTGCACTAAATTCAGATTTCTTCTCTATGAGCTTTACTTCTCATGCCACAAGTGCTGTACCCAGCAAGTCCCCAAGGACCCAGGCCTCACTAGCAGTTAATGATCCATTAGACAGCCACCTTGATGCAAACCAGAAGGTGGCTAATGCTCTAACAAAGTGGTCCTAAACTACAATAACAGACAACATTCAAGGATTACAGCCACTATAAACCAGTAGCCATAGTTAATAACTGTAATATTTCATTAAAATGGCTAGAAATAATGCACACCAGATACCCAAACAATTACGGATGACCGCAATGGTACTAGAAAAGTTGCAATATAACACTGAACAAAAACAAGTTAAACACTTGCCACAGCACACCCAGTGTGTATTCTCAGCATAAACTCTTCCTCACTATTTCACCATCACAGACACATAAAAATTCAACAAAGAACAGAAATTCAGAGAAATAGCTGGTGGTATTATTAACAGTCAAAATAAACAAGCAGGATCTCTAAGACACAAGCAAGCAAGCATGAAGCAAGAAGATTTTTACTCTGTTTCTATGCAGCTCAGCCAATAAAAGTACCTTTGCAACTTCCATTTGCCTACATTTTTCCTGAAGAATAGCACACCAGCAGCTATGTCACAAAATATGCATCAAACTTTGCATGGTTTAAAATGTATCACAATCACTTAACTGTCCCTTCATGCCTCTTGCAAATTAATTTACAGACCTAGGACCAGAATAGTTTAAAAAAGTATAATCTTAGTTTACATATCAAAACAAGATATATTACTGAAGAATACTGTAGCATGGTTTGGGCAATGACCGCTATTGACAAGATGGCAAAGAAGATTCTTTCAATTACAAAACTATAATATACTGCTATTGCAAAAGGTATGTATAGAAGCAAGGCAAGAAAGGGCAAAATTTAATATATGTTAAAAATTCATTATATAGCAAATTAAATATAGTATTAATAACATGAAACAGAATTCTTCAGAAAGCTTTGTCTTGATAAATGAAATGTGTACCATGAGTGCTAATGCCCATTTATCAGCATTAGATGGTATTTTATTGTTTTGTTGAATAGATTGTAGGAACCACATCCACTAAGAGCATTAAAAAAAAAAGGCTAAATAAAGAAAATCTAGTTGGAATAAAAGAGTGGAAGTGTGATTTTCATAGAAGTTCTGTAAAGCACTATTTTACTGGCAATATAGTTAGCCTTTGGCAATGTGCCATACACCCAGAGAAACACAGACCCTATAAAAAGCCTGTGACATGGTGCAAAAGAAGAGTTTTAACACACCCTAAATGGCAATGACAAAGATATTTACATTTTGAAAGAATGCTCCTGTAGTTTTGTAAAAAGTGCAATCAATTTCATCACTGAAGGAGAAAACTTGAGAAGATGAAGTTAAATTAATTTGGTTTCTTTTCTAGCTAGTTTAGATTTTTTAATTGGTTTGTTGCTTTACAGAGATGCATGAATTGAGTACAGATGAAGTGACTGCTGGCCAAAAAATGTCTCAAGATTTTGTGGCATAGCAGACATTACTGCCTCCCTGGGCAGCCTGTTCCACTGCTCTGCCACCCTCAATGTAAAGTTCTTCCTGATGTTGAGGTAGAACTGCTTATGTTTTAGTTTACAGCCATTGCGCATTGTCCTGATTCTGAGCACCACTGAAAAGAGACTGGCAGCAGACAATGCAACACCCACCTTTGAGATGTTTGTATGGATTGAGAGATTCCCTCTCAGTCTTCTCTTCTGCAGACTAAACAGGCCCAGCTCCTGCAGTCTCTCCTCATCAGAGAGATGCTCCAGACCCTTATTTGTGACCTCTGCTGGACCCTTTACAGAAAGTCCTTGTCTTTTTTGTACTGAGGTGCCAGAACTGGACATAGTACTCAGGATGTGGCCTCACCAGGGCTGAGAATACATATATTTATACTAGTAGCAGTTATCAAACAATCTGCAATGTGCTGTCCAGCACAGTAACAAAGCAATTCTGGCCTAAATACAACTTATGTGTCAGAAACAGAAAGCTGTCATTGTCTTCACATGTCCAATAATCTGTCAAGATACTTACTCCTTTATTCACCTCCTACTAAATTGTCTCATCAAAAAGCATGGTAAGAGTATCACAGCCATTACCCACATGGTTTGAAGATATTCAAAGGCCTCAATCATTATGATTTCCCTGGAGGTTAACACTTGCTTTGTACAAACCTAGAATACAGCTTCCAGTTTAGTCTAGTTTTCTCCAAAAAGAGTCTAGTCTGCATGTGCTTAAAGCAGTTTGTGGAAGAAATCGGTGATCAGCATGCGGGGACTTCTGGGGGATGTGCTTTCAAATTTCACCCCTGCCAAATAAAACCACTAACATCGATGCAGTCTCAGTTATGTCTGATCTACTCAAGGGAAAATGATCAGCAGCAGTTCCAGCAGAACACAGGAAGGCATCAGATGTCCTGCTGAAATAACACATGGTGAAAGTTTACCACTACACCCTACAAGCAATGTTTACCAAGTCAAACCAGATTCCACAGCTCCTGGAGAATCCCAACCTTCCCTTCCAGGGGATACCCTTTCACATACTCCATTATTCTCATCCAACTGTCTATTGCTGTGCAATTACAGCACCCAGCCTCCAGGGTAGAGTGTGTTTGGGAAGCAGTAAGATACTGGGTTGTGCCCTCCAACCATGTTGGGGCAGGCGGGCTAAAAGCCAGTACTCACATCCTACTTCAGAGTATGAAAAGAAAGATTATTTTTCTTCCACCTATTCCTGGAAAAATATACTTCCTTAACTTAGGAAATAAGAATTAATAATTAGATTTCTTGTAAGTCTACAATTTCAATGGTATTTGTAGGACTGATAATTCTCCTACTCATCAATGCAAACCACTGCGAACTTCAGAGATATTATGAAAAATCCAGTGTTATTAAATTCTGGGAGAAGATTTTAATAATCTCCTCCAAGTAGTTTAAGATATTGCTGTACAGTTTGCACTGAAGCCTTACGCAGAATTGGAAATTGTTACCATTTAAAAAAACTGTATAAACTCCTGTTGTAACAATCACTTTCATAAATGATCACCCAAATTGCTGTTATTACTTTATACTGAAAGCCCATATATAATTTCAAATCACAGAATGAAAATCATACCTTAATCAACAACGTATATCTACGTGTCTTTCTAATCATTGTACTAGACAAAGAAAATAAAGAAAAATGCTGCCAAAACAGCAACACTTAGTACCACTATATGAATCATAAAATCAAGTCTTTTGAATTTAATGAGTGTATAGGATCAAAACTAAGTTCCAGAAAAAAGTCCTTACATATTTTTTCAGTGACTGCCAGGATGAAGGTAATTTGATGCCTAATTCTGATCCGTGAAGAGATCCAAATTCCAAGCTTGCCAAAGCTGCTTTTCTGAAGCAAGTGTTCTTCAGTCAACTAAAATACAGTATTTTAGGGCATGCAGCTCTCTAACCTGCTGTTAATTTTCCCTAAACAGTAAAGATAATAGAGCTGTTTGGAATTGAATTTAAAAGTGTCCCAGGACTCTCTCTATTTTCTAAAGCTTCACTGAGAGGAACCCCTTACTTGGTCCCAAATACTGAATGATTATGAACACTTAGTCACAGAGCTAAAAATAAAATATTAATTAATTAATTAATTTTTTAAAACCACCAGAAACCGACCATGTTTTTAACTCAGTCTTCTTTTTACCATCTTCAACCAGTATTGGGATGCTACTATGACCTGTCTGAATCTAAAACTTTCTGAGGTTGGATAACATACCCTGTAATCATACAGGTGTTCAAAGACATTACTGACAGGTGCCAAACATTCCAGCTGCCCAGATTTGATGAATTTGTTTTCAGACCTTAAAACAATTATCACTAGATATGAAAAAGCTCCTTCCAAATTAAGGATGTTGCAACTCCAAATTACTACAGGGAAAACTATTTTACTTACCCTCAGTCCTTAAAGTTTCACTTGAGGTGAGGGGGGAAGAACAAGCAGAGAGTAAAGGGAAGAGAAATTTGTTCCTGAATTTTTGAAAGATAACACGTCCATTGGTATTTCAGAAGTTAAAATATTTCAGGGCACAATTTCTCAAATTACTTTAAAAAAAAAAATCAAACAAAAAAGAAAATCTGCAACTAGTTAGAACCAGACTCTGTGAGCAACACCTCACTATTAACTTTCGAGATTCCATGCAGCTGACTTTCTTGATCCGACAACCTGTATCACATCCACACACACACCACATACACATTCCCTTCTTCCCTTAGGATTGTATACTCACACTGGATTTCTTCCTGCCAAAGACATCTGCATCCTTCTTCTGTTCATGTTCAGCAAAACAAAGGCACCTTTTACTGGTTCTACTGAGGAAATGCCAAGTTCTAAAGTTACAGAGACCTCTAGAATGTGACAGGTCTCACAGCAAAAAATATTCCCTAAAGTAGAGGTCCACTGATAGGGGAGGAACAATTTAACCAGAAGAAACATCTCTGTGCCACCTTGGTTGCATACACAATGAAGTTATGAAACACTGGGACTCTGGAGTAAGAGGTCTGAAAGACACTTCATTCAAGCCAGCACACACCAGAAGGTTTAGGTTCAAAAAACCAAGTACTGTTAAGAGATTATGCATATTTCCTTGTTTTCCATGCCAGAAATATAACATCAAATTAAAAATTAAACATTATTTCACACAGGTCACAAAAAGCAGGGTCCTTTTAATAAAGGATGCCTCTAGACATCCTTTACATTCTTTCCATGAGCCCTGCTCAATAAATGTTGCAACCTTGAAGCTTTTAAATGTAATGGTGATGATATTATCATTTTAAAGGCATTTTAATAGAACATTAGGAGAAACAATTCCTTCTCTCAAAATCAAAATAACAGTAACCGAGTTAATTAAAAAGTGGCTTATATTAAAAATAGTCACAATATCTGCATTTACAGGCTTCTTTAGGTGAGAGTAGCAAACAATATACAGAATTCTGAAATAACAAAAGAGCCCCATGAACTAGTGTGGCACAATAAACATTTCATATAAGTTTTAAGAGATATATGCTAGAAAAGCACAATTCTTACATTATAGTGAGTAAGAATAAATACTAAATAATAGATATTTGGAAGATTATAGTATTTCCACCTAGTACTTAAAAGCTCAAAAATGTTTTCAATTCCATGCATAGAGCTGCTGTGAAAGCCACATTGAATATACTGCCTTTGTTTTTTAGGTTATGCACAAATAAATATTGGGATGACAGTTAAAGACATATCCTTGAAGTAGTCTACCCAATAAATTTGGAAAGAGAAAGGAGGAGGAATAAAAAATCCAACTGTATAAGATTCCTTTGTTGCCTGCTTGTTAAGGAATCCTTCTGGCACAACTGAGGGAATTATGAATTCACATGTGAATTTATCCCCTATTAAACTTTTAGTGAAAGGGTCAGTTAGCAGGAATGATAAAGCTCAAGCACACCAGTCACATGCTGGCAGAGCATCTGTGACTGGCTCTACTCAGGCATATCCCCGGATTATAGCTTTAACATCGAGAGGAAGCTACATGGAAGGGCAGAAAACAGTCCACTTCTGAAAAGACTGGAAACAGTGCAAAATACAGTTTCACATGAGACAAAGACATTAAGACTTCCTGACTTCAGGTCACACTTTTTTACCTTTGTTTCTTTTTCTGAGAGCACTAAGAGGACAGAGCAGGTTAAAATCTCCAATCTCACTGCCAAGGGTTCTCATCATCTCTTAGCACTTAAGTAGTATTTTGGCCACTCAGATTTTCCTATTTTCCACTCCAACTCCTTTTGCTGGGCTACCTTAGCTTCCAAGCAGCACTCCTGGTCCCACACATATCACTGCTGTACAGGTGGTAGTCAATATACAGCAACCATGCCAATGCTGAAGCCTGGTCAAAATTTACATTTACACATCACCTGAGTATCTTATACTTTCTTTTCAAAATTTGTACTTCTATTGCTATTAAGCAATGTAACAGAGAGAACAGTCCTTTTCACACCTTCCTGTGGTGTGTTATTTCTAAAAGAGATTTAGTTCAAGCTTTTGGAGTGAATAAAAAGGAAAAGTACAAAGGCCAGCAACAATAGAGCAGCTACAGTCATAATGCAAGACTCACCTTTGTTATGACAAGAGGTTCTGTGGAGCCAGTCTGCATTCTCACCAGTTACCATGCCCACTGTCCAGGTGCCATCACCTAACTTGTCTTCCCAGGCTCTTCTTCAAAACTCTTGGGGACTGAGCATTCTCTAGATCAAATGAATCTGACCTTTCCCTGGTACTCCCCACTGCAACCCACACACGATGTTTGAGCACACACCTTGGCCTCTAAGCTGCTCCAGGCCTGCAGGCTGGCTGAGCCTGGCACAGGGAGGGATGTGCTGGCTGGTGCAGCTCTGTCCTCAGGACCATGCTGGGAAATGTCTGCTCCCTTCCCCAGTGCATGACCCAAAGAACCCAGCAGCACCCTCCTCACTCGCCTGCACTTGCAGGACCTAATGGGTGCAATATTTTATGTTGAAACTTTCTGAAATCTTGTTATTTTAGGAATCAGTGGTAATAAGGCAGATATGTTACTTGGCAATCCATCTTAAATGTCTTATTAGTGAATTCTTTTGCATAAAGTTACACCAAGAAAAAGATAATAACAAAATCCTGACCTTCAGAAATCTTTTATCAGGCTTAGAAAGAAGCATATTGTAGAACAGCCTTCTAGATATATTGTACAGAAAAGTGAAGATTTCCAAAAATTCCGGTATAATTCTGCATTTACCCATAATGTGAAACTATTTTTCACAGTTATCCACAGAAGCTAGATAGTGAAACTGCATCATACATATTGAAATTGCTTTGAGGTAAAAGAGAACTAGTTTGGATTAAACATGCTTTCTGCTCACTTCCCACTCCACGTAACCCAGTTTTCTATAGTTATACACTTGCCTTTTCTGCCTATTGTGGTTTATAAAAAATATCCCTCAAAAAGGCTTTTTTATACTACTGGGTGAGTTTCAGTCTGCAGCACAATTTACATAGCATTTATTTCAATTTCCTACAAGAATGAATAACCCTGCACTCCTGCCACATGTTTGTCTATATAAGTTCAGATTTTACTTTTGTACCATTTTTAGCCATCATTCAAATTGCTTCCATCATTAATGGAAAGAAAAAATGAACTTAGTTACAATCAAATAGATTATTAATTTATTTAGTTAATTTTTTTCCATATCAAACAGCAAGAGTTTTTTCTCATGCTTGGCAGAAAAGGCTTACTTAATCATATTTTTCTCAACTCTTTTTTTTAATCTCTTCCAAACGCTCGACTTGACTGTGCTGGTGATGCACATGCAATTCCATATGATGCAATTGCATTGCATGGCTCAATGTATGAAAACAACCAAAGATCAGAACATTTAGCACCTGCAAAACAATCTTCAATTACCATCTTTAGCCAAGTAATAAACTAAGTAAATGGCAGACATGTGCCCTGCTAACAAACTAACACAAGAGGACTGAAAAATGTGAAAACAATTTTTAAAAATACGTGGTTATTTAGAATAGTTTTAGGCTCTGTAAGATGGGACTCATTTTAAAGGATGGTGTGCAATCTGTAAGACAAAGTAATTTTTTACAACAAATCATTAGGTGACAATATTTTTGTATCATAATGAGGATACAACTAAAAAGTGCCTTCACCATTCCAGGCACTGCTCAACTGCTGTTTTTTTCACCCACACAAAAAGAAAGTGAATAGCCACTCAAATAATTTAAATACCTTCTTTTATAAAATATAAATAAATAAAGCAAGCTTTCCATTATACAGTTTGGAGAATTTTTGTTGTCAGAATTTGTCTCTTTTTTTTTAATATTTAGAAGGAAGAGTACAATGAAGAAAAGCAAGTGGGTTTGCCATCAAAAGCATTCATTGCTCTGACACACAAACACCTGTCAGTGGAAAAAGTCTTCAACTTCTTCACTTCTCTTTACTATGAAGCAAATACGCATGAAGCTTTCAGACTATTTTCTTCCAGTGTTTTGAAGTACCTTTCAGTTCACATGAAGGCTAACAATTGCAAAGAAGCAGAAGAGAAGGAAAAACTGGCACAACGGAAAGACTGAGGAGCAGTGAAAGCCTCCCTGCTTATAGCTATTCTTTTGTTGAACACTCTTATGCTTATGGAACACCCACTTTAAGTACAGACGAAATGATATACAAAAAAGAGCAGGAAAAATATTTCAAAAGTTTAATTCCTAATGTAAATTTCTTCCCCTGCAAATATTTTCTTCCAAATGAGATTTACACATTAACAACACAAATCATGAGATATTTAAAGAGCAACAGTAACATAACACTATTTATATAAATTTACAATTTTCATGCAGGGTTTTTTGCATTTATATAGAAAACCCTGATTACCCTATTCAGTGGGTAACTGCAAAATCACTATAGCAGACTAAGTCGGTTTCATTGCTAACACTACTACAGAAACAAGAACCAACATTTTTAGAAAGTGTATGAAAAATGCTGCAGATTATTTTGAACTTAATGTTGCACACGGCCACATAAATGGAATTAAGTTTGTATTAATTAATTCAATTCTTAATTAATAAAATTCTTAATTTTGTAAGAAAAAATCCCAAAATATCTATGTCTTTCACTGATACAAATTAAAATCTTTACAAATTTCACATTAAAAAAAAAGATGAAAACTCACAGAAGCATCAAGCCAGCAATCTTGTAACAGTAAAGCCTATCTTTCTTGTGGATTAGTAAACCCTCACTTACATCTGATAAAGTAGTTCTTCCTCCAGCTCTCATTGCTTAGCCTCCCCTATCAATCCAGGGATACCTTTTCTCTGAAACAATTACACTTGAGGAGTTTTGAACTTCTGGTGCAGACTAATCCATTTAACTACAGAAGCGCCTTTCAAGCTTCCATTTGACACAAGTCCATCGTTCATCATTTGCTGGTGCATATGCTTTTTGCTGACAGAGCTCCATTACTAGAAAAAGCTCAGTAAGTAAAGCTGATTTGAAACAACTATATATTATAGATAGCCTGCATGAGACACGCTGATTTTGAGTCTAGAAAATCACCACATAAAAAAGGAAGGGGGGAGGGGTGGCTGAAAAGAACTATTTAATTATTAATATACTTTCACTTCTTACCAACTGCTGCAATATGATTTATTAGCGTTAATTTGCAATTTACTTGAGGCATGGGAAGAGAAATTTACCTCTATATACCAAAGTACATAACATGTTTTGGAATTCTTGGACCAGAGATGTTTTTGTCTTTGATTAATAATAAAATACTGCACCAATCCTATCACAGATCCCTACCAACTTCAGCATATTGTAAGATCATCAAGCTAGAAATCAATATGCTGAACCATAAATTCTGCAGCACAAGCAAGAACATATTTGATTCTATTTTTTGACCAGTGACATAATTTAGGTAACATTAACAAGGCATTTCTGTAGTGTATTTGGCAATAGTAAGTGATTTACCAATATGCATTAAGGTTCAGCATTTGGTGTGGTTTAGTATTTCAGCCTCTATTTTACAAATGTAAGTATAGAGCAAAGAGGGGGTAAGTAATGTACTCAACATCCACATTTTCTTATTCATCACTTTGACTAATAAAGCTTATGGCTACTGGATATGGGTATAAGAAGGTTTCACCAGTTTGGCTGTGCTCAATCAACCATCAGATCTTTTTTTGAGAGTCAAACCATAAAAAAATAATAAAATTTAAAGAACAGGGAGTATGGTAACACAAGCTGGTAGCAAAGTAAAGAGTACATCAAGGAAGTACTATTAGCCTTCACAAAGTTCCTTTTAGGTTCCATGAAAAAAAGCACTTCCATGAAACCAAGGAGGTACATGCTCAGCCTGAATGTCAAGTAATCGTTATATCACCTCTGTCCGAAGTGCCTTGTTTTAAAAAGGGATAGAGAGTCACCTCTCTAACATCCAGAAATGTTGGGCCAATCTTTTGGGGAAAGAATAAGACAGAAAAGAAAGATAAAAGAAACAACTGAAACAATAGCACAGTTTAGGATCTCTTTTTAAGTTAGTATAGCCAGATAAGGCCTTTTCCAGCATCCAATATTATTTTCTCTTGACTGACTGGAATAAAAAAAGAAGTTAAAAATGGGAACAGAGATGCAAAGTTTGTTGTATCCTTGACCAGGAATTAACTTCTATGCTTGAGTTTGAGAAAATGGGATTTTAAGTCCTACCTAGATTACAAATTTTTGTATAATTATAGAGAAAGGTTTTTTTCTTTTCAGTTTGTAAGCATAGTACAAAGAGTACAAAGAGCAACACATGGAAGTAACAGTCAGAAAACATCATTTGGATAAAAATCACTATCTTGATACTCCACGATTTCTTAAGATATTTGACTTCTTTGTTCCAACAGCTCTGTTTGTGACACCAGTTACATTAATCAACAGGAAGGATTCAAGCTGCTTATGATGAGTTCCTTATGCAGACATTGTGAACACTTCTCCAAGAAGACTCCATAGGAAACCAAGACTGGAACTTGGTGTCGTCTTTGCCCTCTTCAGCCTAGATGTTAAAGAAGCTACCTCAGACTGCTTCACATGTCATACAAGCAGCACAAACATGCCCAAGGCATCTCAGTTTGCAAAAAAACAGGGCCAATTTCTCTGATTTTACAGTATGCAGAATGCACCATTATAGCAAAGCTGGAACAGCCTTAAATACCTTAAGGAAATTCACAGTTATACATAAATACATACAAAAATAATCTCCAAATTCAGGACAAGAAATTTGTCTCATTACCTCCTTACCCCCACTCTGGAACTCCTGGTAATTATGCTCAATTTCAGAGTATTAAGCTCAAAATAAAATGAGAGTCCTGTTCCACACATTTTTTCCCTGTTTCCACCTAAGGAAATGAAGAAACAGGGAAAGTGCAATGTGCACTTTACTGATGTGCTTTTTAATAGCTAATGTGATAACCTAACTTAACTAAAACAACCTAATTATCTCCAATTGTAAGGAAATCTAATCCCCTTCTCATCTATTTCCCCTACCCAACCACAATCTTTCTGTTTAAAGAAAAAAGCTGGTACACTGACGTGTAAAATGGTGTTTACTGATTTACAGTATCTCATTTAGAATAATTCAAAAATTTAGTATATTTAATGAGAGGTAGAAAGCATATAAGCTGCAGATGGAAAAAAAACCAAAACCACAGGAGTGGGCAGCAACAAAAAACTGAATAGAGCTCAGATGATCAGACAAACACAGGGACAGACAGTAACATTTCTGAGGCAATTAGAAGGGAAAACACCCCCCTTTCAACAGGGACAAAAACTAGTGTTTTCCAAAGCCACAATGACTGCCCAATTATCTCTCCCTTCTCCTACGTTTGAGCATCAATTTCAGATTCGTACAGGAAAACTAAGTTAACGTGATCTGAGAAAGCTTAAGAAGAGTTTTAAATGCTCACTTTTATAAACCTTTATTTTAGTGAACATGGAATGTAAGCAAGACAATAGCTGCTACCAAAGTTCATTCTATTTCCAAAGATTCAGTAAATGCTTAAGAGTTTAATACCTGTTTTGATCCTCACTACCATTTTCACATTTTTTTCATGGATCTAGAGAACAAGCACTTAAATCTGACCCTCAATATTATTCTAATTATATATTCCATACATAGGCTGGATATTATGTTGTACAGTTGAATAATTAGTTTAGTTTCTAAAGAGTCTATCTTACTTGCTTCCATCATGGTTCCTTCAAAGATGTCTTTGTACTTACTGGGAAACATAATGAAGAAAAACAATACAGAAAGTCAATCCAGACAAGTTTTAAAAAGTAGCATAGCACTCAATAAAAGGAAGGGTTGTTTCCTCACTACTGCTTCTGCTCTCTTAGAACTTTGAATGAGCTACACATCCTATAGCAGCTGTTCAATTCTCTGATATTCATATTCTCTTAAAAAATATAAACTCTTCAACAAGCTACTGACTACATACATAATTATTTACGTTCAGAAGAATGTGTTTATCTGTAAAATCTATAAGAACTATACATTATTTCAGAAAAGACACCTATTTCCCAAGAATAAAAATAAGTTTTCAAAACTTTTTTGTGTGCACATTTGATGCCATGTTTTGCTAAGTAAACAATTCTCCTCACTGAACAGTCCTCCAGGTTACACAAGAAATGTTTGCCCCACACATCTTTGCTAAAATTGAACTCTGACATTCTAAAATACAAAATATTGATCCTTTATTACAGAAAACAAGCTTTAGAACTCCAGGAGACAATCTAGAGATGATCCATCCTGCATTTCACCTCTTAAACCTACTAAAATGGGAGAGAGAAGTACAACACACTTGCATCTGACAAAGACTGGATCTAAACCTACAGCATGCTGATTTAAACAGCCATCAAAATCCTTGCTTAAACAAATGTTCCTCCTTTTGCCATGCATTTTAGGTGAATTTTAAAAATGAAATTATAACAGGCCCCATTTTGCTACAAACTGAGAATGTGCACATTCTTTAGCAGATTACACACAAGCATGGTCAGGAGTAATGCATATAAAATGGCTAATGGCAATGTTACTCATTTTTTATTTACTACACAAATAGAACAGACTAAAAATGAATATAAGGTCCTGCAGGGCAAACTCTGTCTTCTGCAGATATAAAAAATACATTGTTCATTAAGAAAAAAAATCTGATGCAGTGGCTACGTTAGAAAAGAGTTAAGTGTGTAGAGAATGGAAACATACATCAAAATACAACAATTTCGTATTTTCTAGGAAAAATCAACAGTGATACTGATGTTATGAATCTCCTATTTTTCATTTAGTAGGTCTCAACACTAAATTATTAACAGTGGACCACTCTACATCAGTCAAAAAGACTGAACACGAGACCTTTTGCCTGAGGTTAGACTCTGAGACACTCCAATCAGCACATTTAAACTCTTAAATATGATGTTGCTTTCAGTATTTTTTCTATCTAGCTTCAAGAACAATTTATGAGCTTATGAGAGACAGATGCCCAGAGAGAAAAAATTGACCTGTCTTTTTCACAGGACATGCGAACTTCAAGAACCTTGAACCTTTCTAATCCATCAACAAAATTCTTGTCTTCAGTTGCCAGATGGGTATTTGTAAAATAAAAATAAAAGCCACACACAATATTGAGACTAACAGCCTAACAACGAGACACAATTCCATCAGAATACCTATACAAATCAGAATACTCTGCATGTATATATCTGCATGTGCATATTATTCACACAAGAAAGAGATGGAGAACACATGTAACAAAAACAGCATCAGTGTTTCAGTGAAACTTCTCCAATGGAGAATTTACTCCGTTTGTTACAATAATTAAATAGCACAGGCAGGATAAGCAATTAAAAATAATTTTAAAAGATATTTTTAAAAAGAAATAATGTTTGCTTCAAAGAAGGTATCAAGAGACTACAATGCAAAAGATTTTTGTCCAACTTTTCGTAAAGGCTGCTTACATGCTAATTTAAATGTTTTTCTTGAGACTTACATTGTTCATTATGAAGATACAGTCTCTAGTTTAACTCTGACAGAATAGCTAGAAATGTGGAATACAGAGTTAAAGCTTTACTTTCTAAACAGCAACAGCTTTACTTTCTAAACAGTAAGATACATTTGCATATTTCAAAAGGTCACAGCCTACTTTCATTACCAATTGTACATATTGATAAATCTCAGCTCCGGTCAGAGGTCAGCAAAGCGTGTTTGACGAGCTTCCACATTCTTTATCTGTCTCCATGTGTACCCAAGAACTGAATGCTGGAGTGTATACACCTCTGCAAAGTAAGAGATCCTAGTAGAAAGCAATCTCTGAAGCAGAGATGCAATAATATGTCCTCTAAGCATCAGAACTCTCTATCTGATGAAGCTGTCAGGACTGAAGGGAAATTTATATGCTTAAATTACCGCAACTGCAACAGGATTATCACATCTTTTAATCCTTAACACTAGATTGTTCACAAAATATCAAATGGTTTTTCAGGGAGTTGCTCTCTTTCCCTCTCCTGTAGTTTCCCTTATAGCAGGTAACTCAAGAACATGACAACCCCAGATATCTACTTCATGCTGGCAAATTACAAGTGAGAATACACCTGGACTGCTTGCAGTTAAAATACTTACTTAAGAAACAAAGTAAGTGGAGAAGACAAGATCACAGTGAGTTACACCTTGTAGTATAAACAAGAGTACTGTAAGTCCCAAAATATACACAGAGGTGTAGCATCATAAATACATGCTTATGAAAAGACTGTCACAGTTCAGCATATGAAGATCATCACAGCTTTTCTAGTTTAATACAAGCTACAGTCACATCCAAAGATAATTGAAAAGCTTAAAATCTAAGCTTTGATAGACTGGAGAGCTGAGTTGGTTGAAATGAGCATTGTTTGTTGATTGTTGCTAACTCAGATTTTAATTATTTTTTTTAATCTTTTGGTCTAAGAGAAAGAGGTAGAAGATACTTCTTTAAACTAAAGTGAGCTTCTCTCTGAACCAACATCAATTTGGCAAGGAAGATGAGCTGGCACATCAGAACACTCTATTACTTCATGAAGACCAATAGCTTGCCTGTAAAAATATGCAAGGCCCTAATGCACTTTGACAAATGACAAAGGTTATTAAAGGACAACTTGTGGGAGTATAATTGCTTTGTGACTTGATCACTATTAACAGAAAGAACATCGGCAGAGAGTTAACAGCATGAAACATGAGTACAGGAATCCACCAAGATCTTGACTCAGCAAAGCACATGAGGACATAAATTCCACTCCTGTATTACAAAATAATTAAGAATATGGTTAAGTGCATGCTATATGACTGTCACTTAACTGGAGATAAAAAATAGCCTTCTTTTCAGGGGCCATGACAGTCTACATCATACTATACATAGATATATACCATATAGATAATTAGTAATGCTATGCTAGTATATGTTTTCTATAGATAGTGAAAGAATCCTTACCAACATTGCTGTAGTCTTTATACAGATTATGTTGAATAACTTACAAAATCACGGAAAGTTTGCAAGGACTCAACCTTCACAGCTCTGCCCAGAACATTCAGGGTCTCCCTCCCCCATCCCAAAAAACCTAAAATTTTCTGCATGCAACGGTTTCTCCATGTTTCTCAAAAATACTTACCAAACCTGAGATGTAAATCAATTGATATTACAAGAGTTTAATGGTTTCAAAATAGAAGAAGAAGGAATATCAGAGAGAAATCTGACAAGGTTAAAAGGAAACTGGGGAAAGGCTGAGGCCTAACATATATTAAATAAAAATCAATCACAACGACATTTCAAGAATTACAAAGTAAGATATAGCTCAAAGTGAAGGGAAATGAGGGATACGACTCCAAATCACATAGCAGCACTTGCTTTGCACAGAAATAAGATACATTAACTCTTAACTCCCTACAAAGCACTGACTCACGCCAAAGGTGGGCAAGAGATCTGACGCATCGAACTGAAAAAGCTCAGAATTCCCCATGAGCCAGAAGCCCCTGCCCTGCTCAGGGGCAACATTACCACATACCAGATTTTGCTTTTGTGGGGACAGCTGCACCTTCCTTCTTATGTTTTTTGCAGTGGCAAAACACTTCATACAAACTCACGGGGTGCATCTTGCCTGACACAACACAGAACTCCCAAGTTTCAAACTATTTTCTGAAAGGGCTCTGTGCCACTGCAAAGCTTGCCCCTCCTCCACACAACAGCAGTAGCTGGAAAGGAAAATGCACACATGGTATATTCAGAAGGGTATATAAGAAGAAAAAAATGTTTAAATACTTACTTTATCTCAAAGGTCCAATCTACACAACAGGGAAAACAAAAATTAAAAAAGCAAAGGATTGGTCATTTGGAACAGTCATCACAGTTAGCTTTGTACCATTGGCACAATTGTTGTACCATTGGTTTGAGAGGTTTTTTAGTACAGATATGTTGTATAAACAGCTCTTTTTATGCTGCTTTTCTTCTAGTAAAAAAGGATGCACTGGGTCCTCAGACATTAGGCAGAGTGCATTGGCTAACTACTATCCATTATGGAAGGACCAAGCAGTATTCATTAAGTTTAGACATCACAACTGGTTCTGTGTATTTTGTATTTCCTTGGAGTTAAGAACTACAACAAATTGAAATAACTTAATTAAACAGTTGTAGAAGTCCATATTTTACCTCACTTCAAAGGAAAAGGTTTTAAAAGGTTTAAAGCCCTCTCTCTGGAATCATTTGTATCCCCAACAGCCAACAGATGCTCAGTGTCCCAGCTCCCACTCAGTGTCTCAGTCAAGATACTGGTTTTTGGACTGAGAATTTTGCTGAAGTGATAGTCTAAGACTTACATTAAATCACCACATATTTCCAGCCACTCACATAACTAACATCACCTCCTTTTCAGCCTTACTGTCTAGAATTATCTGTAAAACTAATGTAATCTACCTAACTTATCCAGTTAGGTTTCTTTTTAACTGATTTAATGTTGGAATATTGCCTGTATTTTATACATCTGCTTTCTTCTCTGCTGCTGTAGACATCATCTCAACAAACACTGTGACTGATCATATCCACAACTTTTGATAGTAAAAGTTCAGTTTAACTAAGTCAGATGTGCACAAAGGGAATACTGTTTGAAAACAACCCAACTTTTAAGTAGACCCAACCCAACTTAGTAGATGCTGCTGCTACAGTTTCTCAGCAAAGGAAACTTAACAGCACTAAATGGAATTTGCAGTGAAATGTTGTGGGAGCCAGAAAATCACTATCAACACTGCCATATCTGGGTATGGCCTCTAGTCTCACAGCAGAGATTATTCTTGCATTACATCAATCTACATGAAGCAGCTATGCTTAAGGACTGAAGAAAATTTGTTTAACAACCATTCGTAGCTAGCATCAATATTAAGATCCCCAAAGACAGATAAAGTAGACAAAGAAAAGCATGGGTGGGGCAGTGGTGATAGAGGCAAGAAAAGTCTGAACCAATACTCCTTTAAGAATGATTCACTGATTCTTTATTTCAACACCATATAAAACTATCTTTCACAAAACAGATTTGCTTGAGTTATACATAATGTCAGCATAAAATCATAATTTCATCTTCTGTCAGTGCCAGCAGTTTTCTTGGGACTTCTCTGAAGGAGGGCAGGAAAAGAAATTTAAGAATAATAATAAGAATAATAATAAGAATAA
>VWYI01020678.1:0-15400 GCA_013399455.1 Anthoscopus minutus
ACAGAATACAGACTTTTGGTTACATCCTGCATTACAAACCAAGACACCTGGTCACTGGAGCACTGCACTGGGCAAGGCTTGCTATTTTCTCTCCTTTGGAATAGAGCATGATTTTTAATGACTGTGCAGTACCTGGCACTTAAAGTAATCAGCTCGTAGATTTAATAAAATCTAGTATTGTGATTGTTCCTGCTGTTAAGAGGACAAATTCACAACTTGTCTTCCATGTAAGAGTCGTGTATTTTCCCTCCTTGACTACTACAATCTACATTTTTTTGTCTGATTAGGTTCTTGTTTGCAGCTCATATTCATCGGTCTGATGGTCTCTGGCAACAGCATCTCTACACCTGGACAATGTATAAGAAAAACTTTATTTTCCTCCCTGTCAGCAATAGCTCTCTGCTTGTGCTACACTCCAGTGTTCCTGCCTGTCAACTGATGCTACCGGAACATGGTTTTTGTCCCATAGCTTCTGCTCCCTAAGATGCTCTGTGTGAACAACTGTGAAGGCTTTTATGTTCATCCTCATGAGTGAACTTCTGCATCCTCTTTAAACATTATTCTGGTTTTTTTTGTTCCACACCTTTTTTGGAAAGTCATGAGTGTAGGCATCAAGAGGTGTAAATCAGGTTTTAAGACTAGATATGACACTGTTTTGGCTATGTTAACTATGATCAGAGGACCACGCCCAATGGCTTAGAATAAGAAGAGATTTTTTTAAAAAAAATTTATTTATTTATTTGAAAAGGCAGATTTTTAATTTGAATACTAGCAAAGGAAAAACTGTGACATCTGTTTCCTGCTGTCTCTTCATCAGTCAGATGATGCACTGGCCAAAGTCCAATTACAAAGACAAACTGTAAAATATAATTAACTACAGAATAAGGGAGGTAAGGCTGAAAGTATCTTCTGGACTTAAAAATGCATAGGGAGAAAAACCTCATCTTCCTTGATTTTTACTTTGTAAGGCTGTGCCTGCTGCTTAAGGCAGGAATTCAGAAGCTGATGCTACCCCGTTTCTTTCCTGGCAGAAAGTACATCTCTCATCTTTTTACAGGCAGCTGTTAAGGCAAGCCTGCCATTCACATTATCCCATTGCAATGACTGACTCCTCTTTCTCTTCTTTTTCAGTGAGGAAGAGAAGACTTGCAGAGGTGAATGGGCCTATTTTTCCCAAGTGCAGAACTGGAGTGTAGTTCCTGGCTATGGAGGTCCATCCCAGTGATCTGTGCTATGCTGTGGAAATCTAAAGGCAATAAGTGCCTTGACAAGAGTATTTGTGGTGCCTCTGTTCTGTTTTATGCACTAACAGTTGAAATTAAATAGTGGCTGTAGTTTTTATGAAATTTTATCCAGTAGGACTGTTGATGTTTTCTGTAGAGCTGGGAACTGTTCAAGCCAACACGTCGATTTTATGCCACCTCATTTTAGAGTACAATCCAGCATTAAAGGGGATTAATTTTTCTATAAACTTCCTGCACGGTGTTTCATAAAGTTAGGATGTGGTATGCATGAGTGAAAGATACAATTGTTTCACACAGATTATAGAAGTATTAAAAAAATACTTTATTTAATTTTTTTTTAAATTGATCTCAACTACACAGGAGTGACTAGTTTAACAAGCACTTCTAACGTCTGGAAACAAGGTTAATTTAAAGAATTCTGAGTTACAATTTTTTTTCCAACATTTGCTGAATCATTTAATTGGAGATGCTGTTTGAAATGCATCCCAGTGTTTCTTACAAAAAAACTGATCTTCACCCCCTGATTAAATGGAACTTAAGGCCACCATATATAAAACAGTCTCAGAAATCAAGTGGTTTAGATGGGTGAATATCCTTCAATCCTATGCACATATGAAGAAAACAGTTATTGTTAAGAGGTATAATGCAAATCCTAACCCCCAGAGATGGCCAAACTAATCAGCAACTGAGAACTTCCTATTCTACTTACCACTCCTTTCTGTTTCCTAATGTTAATGTTTGTCTAGATATTCACTGGAGATAGGTCAAATGCTCTCCCTTTCCTGTTTTTTCTAGATGACTATGTCCATTAATTAAATTTTGTTCTGCTAGGAATTATTTCATTTACTGCTGTTCCTTATGTCCACATAAATGAAAGAATAAATGCTGTGCCCTAAAAAAGCTGTGAGGTGGAATACCCCAAATCTGAACTTACACTATGTACAATCTCACAGCTTTCTGTCAGCTTTTTGTACTTATCATCCAGCCTGGGAGGAATTCTCCAGAGACTTGTGGACCTCCCAGACCTGCAGAGGACTGGACCCAGCACATCCAAACTCCCACTGTTAATGTGGATGCGATCCCGCTCAGTAAGAAGTCTCCATGGAATAAGCATTGCTGTACTGAGACCTTAATCTTGGGCAGATGATGCATCCTAGAAAATGTTCTCTCTTGCTAGAAATCTGCCTTTAAATGTCTGTTAAAAGTGAAGTTTTTCAGCCTTTTACATACATTCTGGCAGAAGTCCCAGAGATTTCTTCAGAGCTTGTGCACAAACACCACTGATGATTTAGCTTTGACCAGCGAAGTAGAGAAACACTATTCAGCAATGTGGGAAACACACTTGTTGCTCTTCAAATCTTAATAAATGTGCCTGTGGTGTCATATAAAATGCTTCACTATAGCTTGTTTCTTCCATTGTGCAAGTTCTGTGTTAGAAAATGAATGTGAAAAAAAATACTTGAAAATGCATTAAAGTGAAAAAAAACTGGCAGACTTAAAAAGTATGTCCTTCTATGTGCACTGTGAAGACTTTGAAATGACCAACTAAATAATCAAATCAGAGCCACACACTTTCATCTGAGCCAACCACTCAGATTTGCATGACACAGGCTCAGCCCTTCCCTCAGTTTCAGAATGTAAATGAATCTTAGCCTGGAAAATCCTGGTGGTACTAAGCACAGACAGGCAAGAAGATGCATCTGCAGACCAGGGAGCACCACCATGGATATTATTACTACAACTCTTAGCAAAAAAAAGATAAGAACATTGTTCTGTGTTTCACTGTAGCAGCATTCACCTTGCAGCCCAAAGGCATATTAAACTGTCAGGATCATTCCAGGTTCCTTGGCTTATCCTCACAGAGCCATTTTGCTGCAGGATGCATCTGAGAGCTGAGGGGGGTGCAGCAGAGACAGTACTGAGGCATCAAGACATATAGTGAAATGCTTTAAGCTGTGCAGCAATGGAGCTACAAAATGGTGATACTCAGGAGCAAATGTATCCCTATTTGGCCCAAAAGCTCCCCAGGAAAAGGGAGGAAAAGCCATAGGGTGACTGCAGCATCTGGCAATCACAGGCTAACCTGCTGAAAACTTGTCTCTCTCCCAGAGCTCATATGCCTTCTCTCAGGCATTACCACCGAAATGCCTGCATGTCACCACATAACTTTTCACATGGCAAGTCCTTATTTGCATTAACCTGACAAAACTAACCCAGAAAACCAGACAGAGAGCCCCTTAAGGGCTAATTTGCAAGAAGCAGGCTAAGCCAGTCTCTATCTGCTTCTCTGCTCTCTGCAGCAGAACATGGCTTTATGGTATTCCATCTGTACATCTCAAATCCTTCTCCTCCCCTGCCTTAGTACAGCAAGGACCAGAAGAGGCACATGGCTCCCCTCTGCCTTTGAGGTAGAATCTCTAGCTTTGAGGAGCTCTCAGAAGATACTGGTACATGTGTACTTGATACATGTACCTTGCATCCAAGTCTACCATGTGGCAGACTAGCTAGGTTTCAGTGTTTATCTCTGCAGAATTAAGCACCTCCAACACAACATGAGAAGTGTATTTGTGCAGGGCTTAAAAATTGTAATGGAAGCACTAAAGGTTATTTATCATAATTGTTTCAGAAATTTACATATAAAATATAGTTGTTGCCATCCTGTGCCGGTAAGTGATACAGAAACAGCACTACAAATTGATTATTAACACAAATTGAGTGTTCCAGAGCTGCTGATAGACTGAAGATCATGGGGCACTCCCCATCAGTGCTTTAGACCAGACCCACAAATACAGCTTGCATGTTTCTTCAGAATCTCCAGCCCTCAAAACCACAGTGGTTAACCAGCTAACAGGGACTGGGAAGCCAGGGAGGCACTGGCACTGCTCAGACTTCTGCTGAAGGTGTCTACTGATGGGAATTTTCTAATTTCTTCTCAAGGATAGAGTAAATACTATCCTAGAAAGATTCCCAAAGAAAATATTCCTAAGCTCCAGGTTTTGCCTCATTAATGGAATTGTGGGGTCAGTTGGTGAACCATTGATTTCATGGTATCAATATTGGAAGTAAGTGTCTGTTATGGCTTTAATAGAACCAATGCCCAAGTATTTAAGTTGCTAGTCAAGCCAACAATGAGGCCTGGCTGAATTAATAGCACCATGGGAGAAAGGTACAATCTATATGAAAATAACATAGCCCTGTCGTTAAGCAACTGTAAAAAACTGAGAAACTATTGTCTTGCTTTTAAAAGCATTTGCCAGTAAAAAAAACGCCAAACCTAGTGACTTTGATGTCCCAATGACTTATTGTTTAGTTCCCAGAATGACAGTAAATTTCAAAGACATTTTTCAGTCAGGACATATCTCCCACATTATTAATATATCCCTTCTGTACATTCTACAGTATCATGCACACAATACAGCACGTGAGGCAGTATTTTAAGCTCATCTGCTGTAGGTCACTTCAAAGACAATTTCTCCACCAACAAGTGCTGGAAATTGCATAAACTTTTTAAAATCTTGCAGCTTTTAAAAAACTCATGTTTAAAAAGCACAAACGCTCCCCAAAACTTGAATTATTTAACTTGGATAAAGGATCTTGCAGCCTCCTCATAGCTATTGCTGACATTTATGCACACATGCATCACTTCCAGTGCCATGATGCTGGTATTTTGACAGTATCTGTGCTCTCCTCTTGGTGTGCTTGTTTCAACATGCTTCAAGCTGTCAGGTTTTTTTGGTGCAAGCAGAGCTGAGCCCTGCATATTTCATATACTGACAAGATGAGGGGAAAAAACAGTTCCCAGGGAGACTGAGCACTGGAAAGAAGATTGGGTTTGCTGTTCATCCTACAGGTCACATAAGCATGGCTGGGCAAACAGTATCTCTGCGCCTTTGCTCCAGCTCCTTATGCTGCCTTCAGCCAGTTTTACAGGAGAGTTAAGTCAGTAATTTCAGCCAACTTTGCCTTGCTTCTCACTGGTATAAAGCAAAAGATGAAGGTTGATGGCATGCATGTGGAATATATCTTTGGGATCTAATCTGGTCATTTACCCACACCAAATTGATAAATCTGTTTGCACACCTTACTACAAGCTACTGAAACAGATGCATGATCCTTTGAGAGGTCAGACAGGTTGATCTCCATGAAGGAGGAAAAAAATGGAACTGTTCTTGAATTCTTCCAGTTTCTTTTGAATTATGAGCAGCTCTGTCATATTGCAGATACTCTGCTCCAAAATCCCCATCGTAAAGGCCACACTACAAGACTGTATCCAGAGAAAGGAATCCTGTAGTGCTGGTGATGGATTGGGCACTCTGGTAATTTACAGGCAAGTAATGGATGGTTTTCAGGGCACATTCTATGTTTAAAGGCAGCATATGAACAAGACTTTCCAAACCAATATTTTCATAATTTCCAAACCTTACTGATTAACAGATAGAGATCTGGTTACAGAAGCCCTTCACGTGAGCACATGCCAGATTAATCAATGAAACAGCTTAATCTTTTCCCGTGTCCACCATCCTTGGTGAGACAGGTTCAATTGGTACCCTTGGCCGTCTCCTTGTACATTCACATTCTTCCTTAAGTGTCTGTCCTGAAGCCCTTGAAGTCACCTTGAGCTCCTTCTCTTGACAAACAGAACAGCAAGCTGTAAGACCTTTGTTGCAACAACTTGGACATGTCAGGACAAGTTGCCGGCAGTGCTGACTGGAACAAAGTTTATATTGGTCCCACAGCACCCCACAGTATCTGCATGCTGGAGGGAGGAGGAAAAGAAAAGGTTAACACCCATACTGCTCTGGCTGTTCCCTTGCAAGAGGGCTTGCCAAGGCACCAGGGGGCTGCCAGTTCTCATTTAAGTGGCTACTGTCTTGCAGGTTTTTAATTCCTGTTTAGCTTGACCTTCTAGAATCTAGTTCATTTTAAAACATCTTTTTTGACATACTTAAGACATTTCCCCCTCTGGAAAAGACAAGAGTGCTCACTAGTGCTTTCTCTAGCTCTGAATAGACAGATTTAGAGATTCTTACTGCCAAGAGAAGAAAGACAGGCATTTGGCAACTAAGCTAGTATGCAGGAATGTCACCTGCTGGGGAAGGGGATGCCATGGAATTTCCTTCCATCTACAATGGCTTGTGCAGGCAGGGTGCCATTTGTAGTCCTGGTAGAGTCCTTCCAGAAAATCACAGGTTTTAACTCTAACTGAAAGCTACAACCCAGTTTTAGCTGTAGCACTAAGAAGGTGCATACCACAGCACTTCCCCTTGAAACTTCTGTAGGGATGGCTGTGATGTATCCAGAGTGTGTTCTGTTTCCAGACCAAATCAGGCCCCTTCAAGATGTATAGAGTCACTGCAGAGGAGGAATGGGAAGTTATGCTTGAAAGGTTACCAACTCAGAGAAAAAACAGCACTGCTTCCTTAAAAAAGGGCTAGAGCAAATTTCCAGATACTTGTATCTGGCAACTGACAGCAAAGTAAGAGATTACTTAATTTGCAGTAATTGAAGAGTAATCCCAGTCAGAAGATCAGGCAATGTTCTTAACAACTTCAGCTAAAGGCTACTGAAATTCCATTGGGTATAGAATTTCTTAAGCATGAAAATAAAGTGCTGTAGAGCATAGTGTCACTACTCTCCCAATACCTAGAAGTCTTTGTTGATATTCTGTGAGACTGCTGGAACAGAGGACTGCTGGCAGCAGGAGAGCTATTTAAGACTTTGGTCACTTGGCCAAACACAGTCTGATCAGCACTGTGGACAACAAGCAGGTAACAACAGCTGTAGTGCTGGACATTAAGTCTCTGCAGGTACAGATGGCTCATAACAGAGCTGTTCTTAAGGGGGATACTTCCTTCTACTGCTCCAGTTTTAGTGAACTCTTTTAAGTGACCCCCTTTCCTCTCATTTCCGTTCTACATGTTAAAGCCATAGAGTGATAGTCATCATGAGAAGTGACTGCACTACAAGATCAAACCAAGTAAAAGGAAGAACTACATAGGCCAGTTTGGCTGTCCCTATCCTGCACACCTCCAGAAATTATTGTAATAGCTTCCCAGCCTTCTGCACTTACATTATCTAGTCCTACCTGAGATGATATCTTCATTGGAACAAATGGCGTAACGATCATCAAATACAAACAGCTTCCCCCTGTAGAATCCATCTGGAAACTCTTCTAGGTACTTGTGAATTCCACCTTTTAGCTGGTAAACCTCTCTGCACACTGCCTGTTTAAAGCATATTAGCAGAAAAGCTGAAGGAGACCACAGCAGTGGTGGTGTGCCAGAGTTCCCAAAGCAAATGCTGTAAATGGGGTCAGTGAAAAGCAGCAGCCTCTCAGTGACCATCAGATGGCATCACACAGCTCTAGGTAATGCCACCGGGGAGTACTGGACAGCTCCACAATGCTGGATTGTTGGCACAAACCCAACTCTTCATTTAATGTTACACTCAAAAGAAGCTGGTAACCTCCTCACCTGAGGAAGGCTTGCTGCATCACAGGTCAACTGCTTTTGAACCTCCATGAACTTGTTACTCAGTTTTTATTTAGTTAACAGTAGTAGGAGCAGAATTTCACAGGGCCCACATTGGTGCAGTGGAAAAAAGAACCCCAAGGTTTAAATCTCTGGAGAACCTTTCTGTTCTGCTCTCTTGATCCTTGAGAAGGATCCAGGAGAAGAGTGGGATGGAAATTTTAGAACACTGTTAGAACAATGCACTGTGCTGGATTTAGCTCTGCAACACTGGGAAAAGCACTGACTGGCTAAATTTCACCACTCTGAGATGCTCAAACTGTGCAGTAATGACTACAGAGCATAACCTAGACAGACTGTAGAAACACTGCAGAGTATTTTCAAGCCCTCCTAAAATACCTCTTCTCAGGAAATGGGTTATGTAATTATTTTCACTGCTGTGACACTAGTCCATGCAGGTCGTACTGAGCCACACTAAACTATCCAGGTCCTTGACAGACAGCATGAGACAAGCACATGTCAGAGGCATTTATCTCCCCATCTGTGCATTCTGCAGTTTGTGCACAGTAAGAATTCACCAGCAAGACAAAAGACAGGTACCCTTAAAGCAGCCTCAACTCCCCAACACTTCTGTCCTCAGATGACATCCTACCTTGCTCCTGAGGTAAGCAGAGCCTCTTTCACAACGAATCCCTCCTGTGCAGTACATCAGGACACGCTTGTCTTTAAAAAGCTCCAAGTTTTCATCTACGTAGCTAGGAAAATAGCTGAACTTCCTGATATCTGGAGCCAAACAGCCCTGGAAATGTCCCTGCAATTACAACAGATGGCCATGCAATTGTTTACAAGCACTGTTACTGGTAAGGTCTGAGCCTCAAACTAGAGGAAGTAACAAACCTCTGGACCAGAATATTCAGCTCACTGCAGCTTTTTAAGGCAGTTCCTCAGCTGCATTTATGCACCAAAACATGTTAATATCTGTAGGAGGGCGCTGGACACAGCATGTCTCCTCATTGAAGCAAACAAGAGAGAGCTAAGCAGAACTGTCATAGAGAGGACAAACCACAACAATGCAAGAGGGGTGGTGGTTGCAACAGAAGGATGCCTCTTTCTTTTTGACAGATGGGACAAGACAAAAAATGCTGAAAAACATCCTTACAAATGATGCTACTTCAAATATTCACGCTCACATTGTATGGACCTCTTTATTTTCTTCCTGCCCCACAGTGTATAAGCACTTGACCAGGCAGGCTTCATCCTGAGTTGCTGGGCAGGTCCTCTATTGCTTGCACCTAATATTCATTACTAAACTGCACTCTGTACACATCACAGTCAATCTGGAGTATGCAATCCCTTCTAGCAGTAAGGTTACACCTTCACAATCTTAAAAACTTCACCCCAGCATCTGTAAAGAAGCAGGCAAGCAGCACTTACTATTTTACTTTCGTAGAAGTTCCTACAGTCCAGCAAGATGGTATCGCTTTGTCCTTGAGTGGCCTGAGACAAATACTGTTCTACTTCTCTATGAAATTCCTGAGGGGATAAATGGATTCCTTTAACAAGACAAAACGAAAAAAAACAAACAAAAAACACAAAGAGGGAGGGGGGAAGAGAAGTGAGAAGCAGAACTATGAAACAATGTCATGTATGACATCACTGATCCAGATTCAACTCAGACTTCCAAACAAAACTTTTTTGTGATTGTTCAGAGACTTTTCATCCCAACTCAATCAGTCAAGGTTATGCACGTTTGACTTCCTGTTGGCAAATCAAAGAAAACACAACACTCTTCCATATGATGGAAGAGGCAGCAGACAGGTACTTATCTCTATAATCTTTTGTTGCATTCCCCTGGCTACTCTTACCGCACTAGAAGAGAGAGTGATGTGTTCCACTTCTCTTATCTGCCATTACATTTCAAGGTGCAGAAATACAATTTTTTAAATTAAATTCTTCTTGATTACAATGAAAAATTTCAAAATCTTGAGAAATGAGAAACATGGAAAATTTTCCATAAGCATGTACTACTTTCAGTACAACTTCAATTTACATAAACTTTCTCAACTTTATGGGCTTATGATTCTTAATCAACTGAAAAACGAAAAAGCTCCACCAGCAATACCCTTTACCTTATTAAAAAATATCCCTATTAGCAACCTGCCAGAGTAAAAGGAACCATCTCCATTAAATGCTGTTAAATATGAGGAAAAAGAGAAAAAAAGGAAAGAAACAGCCAAACATACATACCACAAACTACCAAAAAATGGAAACAAAAAATAATTCTCTTGCAAATACACAAAAAGATGCCATAGAAGTTCGGCACCAACAAAACCTCTTGGTCAGGAGAAAAGCCCAAAGCAGGTCTGTTAATTGTTATTTGCTGTGCTCCTGCTTACCACCTACATAAGCATCCTTACAGCAAATCCATAGCCAGGAACACCTTATCAGGTGTAATCCACACTAAGCGGCTACAGTTAACACAAAACAAATGCAGTCAGGTGGAGTTCATGCAGAACTTGGATCTGCTTTGTGCAAAAGGCAGGAGCGTGGCTGTTGACTCCAAAACAGCAGTGAAATCCCTACCCCATAGCAAGGTAACTGCTTCATGTCATCTCAAATCTCCCACAAAACCTGAAGTTAACTCTGAAGTTTTCTGAGGCAGTTATACACTTGACTGGCCAAAATCTGGGCCAGAAAATTCTCTCCACCAGTAGCTTTTGACTACCTGTGAGATACCAATTTCTGTATCTATTTCTCCTGAGTTCAGGCCATTGTACAAAGGAAAGTATTTCTGACGAAGATATTTTATTCTTCACTCACCTCTCACTTGGGTGAGAGGCTTTATTTCTCATTACATAAACTTACCAGTTTCCTTATAAGACACTATCTTTGGATCAATGCCCATAGGTACAATTTCTTTAAATACTCCAACTCGAAGGTCTGGGAAACAGTGAGCTCCTCCTGCACTGCTCTAAGAAATCAAACACAAGAACAATTCATCAAAAATTGCCTGGTGTCAAAATTAAAATTACCCACTCACTTTAATTCTACTGCTCAATTGAATATGAAAATATCTTTGTGGCTGTGGGAAAGAAGTATTTTTCCTGTTGAAATCCACACTCTAAATCCTGAAGTTTAGGCAGTGGACCCCTAACACAACATGGAAGACAGGTATCTTAGGCCCAACAACTGCTCTGCAGGCAAAACAGACAGCATTTGGTTGGAGGTGCAGGAATGTAGAAATCTTAGTCAGAAACATGCTACTTGAGAAAGTTGAGGTCCCTAAAAAAGCATGCTGATCCTGACTACTTAGTAATATTAAGTAACATCCTCCAGTAATGGATCATGTTGCCACATCCAAGCCCTGCAGTTCTCTTTATCCCTCTGGCACCAGACACAAGCATAGCTGAGCATCCAATTGTGACTGTGTGTGATGGGAACTGCAGTATCCATGCATGTGAAGGAGATGTATGGGAGGTCAGCCAGGCATAAGATTTGTTAATGGTGGAGGCTGGAACCTCCCCTTCCCCCCAAACTCAAACATGGGATTTCCCCTTCAGAAATCCTGGTAAGCCCTTTTATAGTAGGCACCCCCACCGCAGGCTACAGGGAGTGAGATTTCTGCAGGGCTGAGCCTCAAACTCAGTTTAGGCATCATCAAGTATATAAACACTCAAAAGTGCAGTGCTGTACAGCACTGTTCCAGCTATTATGGAAATCAGTCTGCAGGAACTGCAGTGGCCACTGGATACATTCACAGCCCCATGCACAGTTCTCACTCCTCAATCCCATGTCTTCATGGAACAGCAACCTGAAAGCCTCACTCACTTGGGTACAAAACATTCAGGAGGAAACGTGAGACAGCGAACACCATAGTCCACTAATGCATGAACACCGATGCTAAGAGACATTGTGCAAGGTTGAAGGTTTTGCCAAGGTCAGGGTAAAATTCCATCCCTGTTCTGTTTTTGCATCTACATATGACTGTAACTAACACAAGTCCTCTTGAAATTCAGCCAAGCATAACAGACACTTAAAAAGCTAAGACTGAATCATCACTGCAGCTCAGCATAGAATTTGAGTTTCGCAAGTTTCACCAACTCCTTTGATCTAGCTGCTTATGAAAAAATAGTAGCACTCCCTGCAAACAAAACTGTATGGAGAAGAGCTGCTGCTTAAGCAGCAGCCTTCCTTCCTTGCAGAGAAACCAGAACCTACATTGGTTGGCAGCCAAAGCCTACTAGAACGCCATACAGTGCACCAGCCGCTGCTGCCCTCATCATGTGGGGACAGCAATCAGCACATATGCTCCAGCTAGGCATGAAGTCAAGCAGGAAAAAACCTCTTGACAGTTCCTTTATGTTTTTTCTGGACGATACCCAATCCATGGAACTGCCAGTGCACCAATATGGAGACCAAAGGCTGCATGAACCTAAACTAACAGTACTGCTTCCAGTCAAGGATCTCAAATCAGAGTGGACAGTGCAAACACTTTGCTGGGCTAAGTGTACGTCGTAATGCCTGCTCAGTTTGGAGTAAATGCTTGCTGCAGAATTGTGGGCCTTAAGCACACTCCCTCACTCACCTGTATTGGGAGGCCTTGCAGCTGCACCCATAGCTGCCAAAGCTTGTAGCAGCTGCTATCACTGCCCACAGAAACTCCCAATTCTGGTAAAAACCAGCAAATATTTTTGGTACAATTAAGATCCACCAACTTAGGTAAGTGGTGAGGAAGCAGAACTGTTATGGTAGAAGTAATACTGTTAAGAAGGAACGTACTTGATTCTTGAAAATTAAATTACCCACATTAACTATGTCTATGTAAAAATTATTTTTTCATACCTTGAAATCCTCTTGACATAAAATGTTTTTGAACAGAGGCTGGGAAAGCATAACTTTAATGTAGAGACTGGCGGCTACTTTGCTTCCACCAACTGTCCCATTAATCCCTTCTGAAGCAACTCGTACCTAGAAGACAAGAGGAGAATCTGGGGCTGAGCCTTAGTTACAGCAAAACAGATCACATCAAGAAATTGGCAAAATATGACTGGGTAACAAAAGGCAGGCATGGGAGTATGTTCAAAAAAGAGACTATCGAATAAGGAAGGAGTATCTGGTTAGACTGGAGTTGAACATACAGACAATAAACAGAAAAAAACCCCTCAACAATCCAGTCATCACCTCTGAACCATTTTAAAAGAATCACATCAGGACAGCCAGAAAAGTCCATTCAATAAACACAGAAATGCTGTATAAACAGCAAAATTTCTGTCTGCAAATACTGCAGTCAGCATTAGAATCCCCACTGGAAGTTGCCTCAGAAAGAACAATAGGCTTGTGCCCCATGACTCACACAGCTAAAAAAGAAAATGTGAATATGCATAACATCGTATCTAATATTAAATTTTGGGATGAGTCATTTTATCTCTAGCACTGACAAATGAACAAAAGCTCTGAAGTGGGTGTGGGGGGAAGGGGGAAAGACTGAATATAAGAAGCAAGGGAAAAAAACTGATTGGGAAGATAAATGCTGTACCTGTCTTGGAGTTGAGATAAAACAAAAAAGAAAGAAAAGAAACTCAAGAAAAACACCAACTACCAGGCAAGACAGCTGAGCAGAAAAAGACGTGAATCCAAGATGACATTTCACCCCCAGACCTGTGTTGATGTAATACTGGCAGAGAGCAAGAAGCTACTCAGGAAGACAAGTCACAGATAAAAGGAGCCTCCTGCTACACATTTCCCTCCTTCTCCCCACAGACAGCCTAGGAACATCAGCTCTGTGAGGCTAAAATTCACCTTCTCTCCTAGCCTCCAGAGGCCAGCAACACAAGCAACTCATGTCCTTGGTCTAGCCTGCCAGGAATGAAGAGAACAAACAGTACAGAAATGAGAATTGCTACATTATGGTATGGTCTAAGGTGTTGGCTGGTCTTGCCTGATTCCGAACAGGACGGTTTACAGCTTGGTGTAGTCACTCCGACTGGGAGCCCACTGTGCACTGAGGAGGGAGGATACAGGTGACCAGTGTGTGGAGCAGGCCCAGACCCATGCTATCCCTCCAGCTTAGCCCTCAGGCTGCCTTGTGCCACACTTGCCTTTTAGCCACAGGATACATCCAACCTGTTAATGATGAGACACCTGCATGCAGTTCCCTGCTGACACCAATGATTAAGCCACTGTCATCTCCTTGCCTTTATCTAAAAGGGCATCTTGTATTTTCTATGTAAATATCCTTCCCGACGGCAGGAGTGATAAAAATACTCGTTTCCCTGTTTCCATGTGTAACAGTGATGGAAATGGGGTAACCCTTGCAAGGACAGGGTCTGCACAGTGTGCTGTCTGTGAGGCTCGCTCAACGCCATACAACCCAGGGTTCCCTGCACCAAAAGGGATATAAAACTATCTGTATGTCTTTTGTCTTTGTTGTGATAGGTCTTAAACAGAATTCTAAAAGAAGCCCTACCAAGTCAGAGTGCCCCTCTTAATGGGGTCACAACAAACCAGCACTTTCTGGTAGAAAACACACCTGTTCCTCCACATAGCCCATTAGCCTGCACTAAATAAAGAAGTGAGTTTTTTTCCTTAAGAATTGAAGCATTACTTCAAAACTTACCTTGCCAGTGAGATGTAGATGCTGACATAAAGCCTTTTGCCAAGCACAGAGTTTCTCTGGATCCCTCACCTCACAGTAGCAGTAATAGAGAAGGACTTCTCCCACCTGGCTGCCCACAACATGATAAAGGTAAGCAAACAGAAGAAGAATGTTAAGAAAGAACAAAATTATATTATTAGCAGTAACCATTCAAAAAGCAGACCATTTTCTTCTGGTGAATGTGTAGACTAAAAAAACACTCAAACAAACTTTGGAGGGATTAGTGCTGCTAATCTGCTAAAATCAGACAATTTACTTCAAACAGAAGGAATGTTAACTAAAAAAGCTCCCACTTGGGAGCGGTTACACAATGAACTCCTCTGTACTGCCAGTGGCCTACCATATGCTGTCCCTACACACAGAACACAAGGATTGCTGACTTTTGTGCACACAAGTATGCCATTAAATGCTCACTTTGCCAAAATGGCACTTGAGGCATCTAAATTTAAAAAGCAAAAATTTTTTGCAATATTATATGTTCCTACGTTCTCTGCAGTACCAGTCAAACAGTATCATAGTTAGAAACATTTTTGTGAATCTTCTTCATTACTAAATGAGCCCTTCAGGAACCCTAACGAGTGGCAGAAAAGAACCTGTGCAGATCATGTCCTGCTGTTCTGCTCTTTTCTGTTGTGGCCCTTCCTTACAGATCCAAGCTGTCAAGCAACACCCATACAGGCCTACTTTAACACCACAGGATGATATAGCTCGGATGGTTCAATCCACCATTAAAAACTGCAGTGGATCTAACTCTTTATTTAAAGGATACGCAAAGAATACAAAGATCTAGAGGAAGATTGGGGAAGACTCTTCCTGTACCTTAGAAGAGTCACTCAGCTGAATCTCATAAGAAGTACTACTGCCAGATGACCAGTCACCTCACTCCTGGGCCTTCAGAGCGGCGAGGGGCTTCCTTACCTTGTCAGATCGTCATGGCTGACGTGGCTTGTGTCCGGGAGCGCCCACGAGATCTCTGAGCTGCCGTAGGAGTGCCCGCTCGGCCGGGCCTCGCCGCCCGCCGGGGCCGGGCC
>VWYI01020687.1:0-34260 GCA_013399455.1 Anthoscopus minutus
GGATTCCAAACAATCCCCTTGTTTCTCTTTATACATTCCCAAAGGAGTACTCAGTAGAAAATGTAACAAATAGCAGTTCTGTTTTAATATCTCCAGAAGGCTCAAAATTAAAAGCTTTTTCAGCAGAGGTAATCACATCAGTCTTTACAATTAGCTCAGTAGCAAATGAGCATGAATCATGGATGCATATTCAATTCTTGGGCTGCTTCCATCAGATTTGGCAACTGTTTTAATAGTTCTTTAGTACTTTACTTATATTACATACCTGTGTTGTCCTTCCCTTCCTTAATCTTTCTGTCTTAAACTGTGTAGAGATTTGTCATTTGTTTCCATCTACTTTTTGTGTCGCACTTTCCCTCCTCTAACTCACCTGTTCTGCTGATCTTGTGCACATGAAAACAAAATCCAAGTCCTCAAAAACAGTGCCCTTCTGAACTGACTGAAATGTCTGCAACCTCTTCTTAGTTAATCACAGCAAAGGTTTTTTATCTCACATTTGTTACAACTATATCTACCAAGCATTTCTATATCTCTGTAAATAATTTGTTAACCAAAATGTAATATTTTGAGGTGTCTGGGTTTCATTCAGGTCTATAATTTTCTTTCATATGATGGCAATTAATGGATAATGTAGAAAGTTTAACATCAGCAATGACATCCTAATTTCTCCTCCATATACTGTACCTATTATATTTGCAATAATAGGTTACCTAGAGGGCAAATCATTGATACCGGTGTTGCTACTGATCTAGTGTTAGTATGATTGCTGAAATGAAAATGCTTCTAGAAATAAATAGGTATTGAAAATGTTAGCTACCNCTAGAAATAAATAGGTATTGAAAATGTTAGCTACCTATGTACATAATATCTGCATTTTAAAAATAAAGAACCAAAAACCAAACCACATTTTACAACCAAATCTAGGTCATTTATGATTACTATGGGATATTTTGCTAAAATGTTGTTAAAGTGCACATAGAAAAGTAAACCTTGGTATTTAGTCCATTTCATTTTACTGTATGTTTGTGGTAATTTGGTTAAATACACAGGTTTGGAGATTTTCAAGATTTTTGGGGTTACACAAAATCCCTTACAAAGTTATTCAAATCTTAGCAAAAAGCGTTGATTTGAAAACCTACTCCACATTCACTGTGTTTACAGATCTTTGGCATGAATAGGTGTTGTAGATGGAAGATGTGCTGTGCTGGGTGTCACCTAATAAATAGCCAACATGAGTTTAATGAAGATCTCATTTTGACAATTTCATCTTGTTCCTCACAAGAGCACTTAAGTTTTCTAAAGCATTGAAAGACTAGTTACAAAGATTTCTGTAGTTACAATGGTGATATTATTTTATTTATCATACTATTTATTTTTTTATGGACTAGTATATGTTCATTAACATTTATGTGCTTTTTTTTTCCATTCATCTCTCTTCATCTCATGAAAAGCATATCTGGGTAAGTTAAAATGCCATGGCTGCTGAACATATTAATCTTCAGCACCATGTTTATTTTCTATGTTTTATTCCTACTTTTTTTGTTTTTTCCGTGAATCTTATGTAACAAATCCGTGCAGAAAACTGAAACTGAATCCATGCGAAAAAATGAAAGCTTTCAAAGTATTCAGAATAACGCTTGAAAGCGTACATAAATTTAGGTCAGGGCTTGCTCCTGAAGTTCTAAACAGAATGAGTTAACTACTTGGAGATAACTTCTATCATAATTTTAAAAATAAACACATTTTGGGAGGTCTAAAGTCCAGAATCACAAAGACATTTGAGAGCTAATGTCAGTGGAAAAATTGTGAGTTCAACAAATGCTGTTAAGGCATAAATTCTATTTGGTTAAATCACAGAAGACTCACAGACTATACTTTTTTTTCCTGTTTGAACCCTCATACTGTTTCAAAGCAAATATATATGCAAAAATATTTTATTTGTGCATATAATTTTACTATTTTCTTTGACACCAATTCATTTTCTTGGTTTTTTGTTTGGTTTTTGTAGTTTTTAACCTGATACTAAGTTTAAAATCATCTTTTCTATGATCTATTGTAGAAATGCTATTTCTTCTTGAATAAGAACTTGCAGACTAAGGAGAAAATTTCAGGAGGCAAAAGAGTACAAAACTTAGAGAACAAGGGTTACCACACTAATTTAGAATGTGTGATTATGAAATCGCTTTATAAAAATAGATTTGATAACATTTGATCAGCCTGGGAACAATGAGGATCTCTAATGTAGTACAATGCACACAAGATTGCAAGACTATGTATTATGCAAGTCTGCTTATTTCACAGCTGTTTTATTTGGTTTTTAATACTTGCCCTCTGAAGCTCTATTTGTCAGCATCTGTCTTAATCATTCCTGAAAGTGCTTCCCTGAGCTTAATAAATATCTTCAGAAAAAAATGATGCTGCCCTTCAGTTTGCATGCAGCTTAAATATACACCTAACATGGAATATCCACAGCACCCTTATTCTATTATTGCCGTGGAATTTATATTTCCTTATTTTATAGATTTAAAAACATTCTGTTTATTAGTTGCATCTTTATTTCTGTATTTCAGTCATTTTTTTCCTGAAAATTCCTTAATGTTGAATATAAAACATTTTGTAAAACATTGGAAATTTAATTTTGTCCATTGTTTCCAGTCCAACCTGATATTTGGTATCAAAAAGGAGAATGAGGGTTTTAAATAATTTAAAATCCAGATCACTTAAGTGTCAAAGTTCAAACAGGATTTGGCATAGTTTTTAATTACTGCGGTCTTTAAGTCAGTTGGATCCTTTCAGATTAAATTAACTCTGCATTGTGTGTCAATATGAAGTCTTGAATCTCTCCCCAACCTCCCACTTCACTTCCTACTTTAAATCCATTTATAATCTTGCAGAAAATGCATACATATAAAATGTAACTTGTTATTTTCATTAGATATTATTAACTTACAAAAATTCAACTCTTATTTTTTCATGCAATGTCCTGAATTACAGGATTCTGGCATGTCTTAAATATTTAGCAAATGAAATAGAAAGGATAAAATCCAGTTCCGGTTTAATTCATTAGAAATCCTGTCTCCTTTTTTTTTCAGACTTTGAATGTATGTTAGATTTGGAGCGACAGATGTGTTTAATCTTACCTTGAAATCATAGGATTACTCAGATAAATGCAACATATTTAGTCTATCTTTTCTCTCGGGTTCTCTTCTAGAAGCCTATCATGTACAGTACCTTGTTTTAAATTAAATATTTTAATATTGGTGATAATAATCATAATAATGTCTTAATAATCAGAGGACCTGCTAGCTAAAAACTTCAATCTGTTTTCTGTTTGAGAAAATGTCTGTGACTAAATGCCATTTCACAGTCTAAATTACCCATTAGCCAATTTTTTTAATCAATTCTGCTTGTGTTTTACAAACATGGTCTGTCTCTTGACTTCACTGCGCTGCCTCCTTTTCAATTTATCTCACATTTGTGATTATGTTTTAATTAAAAGACGTTATATATTTTGTGCAGTATAATATCCCTGAGGTCTTTTCATGTGAACCCTATTAGATAGCAGACTAAATCCTATTACTTGCAAAAATTTGAAGCTCTGTGTTGGAATATTGTTTACATTTGAAGACAATGTCTGGATGTCGTGTGTTGCACAGGGTGTATGTGTTGCAAATCCTAAGCTGTCATTGATTGTTTGCTTCGTGGGGGGCAGCTTTGTCTTCATGAAGAAAACTGAATGCCATTGAATGACACACCTTAAGTCAAGATAGCATTAACTCCCTACACGAGTTCTATTTAAAGATTATGAATGTTTTTAATAAAGTTCATTGGGCTTTATGCAGTGAATTGATGACAGCTGCTGATACAGAGACAGAATTTCCCCGGTACGAGAGAATGCACATGAAGTAGATTTGCAGGGTAGTAACGTAATTTTGCTCATTATTGCTGCCTTCCTCTTGCTTCCATGTGCTTCTCCAGTCCAAGGGATTATAGAAGCATTCCTAAGTCCCCATGTTATGAGATAGCTGTGCTCTCAGGTTTTTAGGTCGATCTGGGCAGTTAGTTGTACCTGGCTCATGGATAAATGCTGCTGATGCAAATGGCCCAGTGTTAGCAGTGTCCTCAGCAAGTCATTTTGGGGAGGATTAAACATCAGAAGTCAGTGCTAGGGAGGCAGCTCTGCTTCTCCAACACACAGCTCCACAACACAACTTGACATTATGTGATTTTTCTTTACCAGTCTTTGACAGAAATGTGAAAACAGCCCACTTTATAAAACACACAAATAAAAGTATTTCTCAGATTTTGGATGGATGTTAAACAGTTGATGTTCATGAAATTTCCAGACTTTACAAAACTAGGTTTAGAGTAATTATATATTCTAAATAGCATATTCCAGTTACTCCCATAATATCTCCAGGAAGAGAATTTTGTTCTTAAACTGTAATAATGTTATCTTTAAAAATATGGCTTTAATTTGGAATTCATTCCAGTGGTAGTAAGTGGTTTACAGCCCTATCTGCAAAATAATGGCATTTCTAGTAATGCCTAATTAATGTCAATTTTTCCTTATCAGCTTGTTTTCATATGCTGCCAAAAACCTAAGCAAGCATGGAAATAATTGCATTTTAATTCCCTTCCTCCTAGCCAATGCAACATGGACACATTGTAACATGAAATACTCTTCTAACAAAGTCTGGGGAGGGGAAAATCCCAAGTTCCCCTGCAAAGAACCTTCTAAATTAGACTGGCTGTATAATGCTTTTCAGGATCTCCCAAACTCTGTGTTTGTAATGAAAGGAATAGGGAGTGATAAGCTCTGGGGTATTTGTCTATTCTTCCTCCTGTGATCAACTGTATGTTTTTGCAAGGAAAATTGAACTGCAGTTACCAATATTTTGCTTTGGGGTTCTTCTGTTTTCAGAAAGCCAGTGACTATATCCCATAAGGACAACTGTAGACAGCATCCTGTCCGTTCTAAAATATTTTTTATTCCAAAACAGGCCAGTCACTGGATTCCTTTTTCAGGTGATTTGCACAACTGGTCAAAACAGTGCCTATTTTTTCCTACATGGTACTTTTAACTTAATGCAAAAGTGGATTTTTTTTTCCTGTAGTGCTAGTTCACACCAAAACACACCACTCTTTAGTTTCCACTGGCTGCCAACAAAAGAATATATCTCATAGTGAAAAACAGAAATTCTGAGTTTAGTTTTGGCTTATAAATTGAAGGTTCAGGTTTTACAGATGTCCTAGTTTGTGTTAAGTAGTCAAAGACTAATATTCCAAAAGTAAATTAAAATTTCAATAAACTTTAATATTGCAGTGCTGTTTATAAGAATCATCTGAGGAAGGAATTATAAGTTTTGAAGCATTAAGTTCTTCTTAAGTGAACAAAGTATTATAAAAGCCCTTTTACTATTTTTCTGCAGCAGTGAGTGAGGCACAACCCTTATGATGGCTATATTTCATGTGCATGTCCAAGTACAGGATTTTTAACTTTATGCTAAAAATATTTTCAACTCAGAGAAATTTCCTTCTACATGCAAAGACCATTTGGATTATGTTTATCAAACTGAAGGCTTTGGCTATAGTGCATATATATATATACATATATTTCTGGCCTAGTCCCATTTTCTTCAGCCTAAATCAATAACCACGGCTCTGTTTTCCTGTAGCTCTGTGAGCCAGACTGCCTCTGAAGTAACAGAAGTGCTTTCCCACGCTGGGAGAGTGTATTGGTTTGAGAATCACTGGAATAATTCTAAGCCTGCACACCCAGCCTCAGGCTGGTACAAATGTTGCAAAGTCACAGAATATGCACTTTGCAATTCCAGTATAAAGAAACGGAGTTTTTCATGGAAGTGAGACCCTAAAGTGACAATGCCTCTTCTTCAGGCATCTTAGTTCCAGAAGCCACACAGAGGTTTAACACCAAATCCAAGAGGCCAAGAATACCTCCCCACCTCCTCTTAGTCCAGGTGCTGCTGCTCTCCTGCTTGGAGCAGGAGACCAACACAAGCAAGGAAGGCCAGAAACGCTAAAATCCATTATCTTCTTTTCTACTTAGCATGTTAGCCAGCCTTGCTCTTTTACCTAGAAAAACTGAAGCCCATATAAAGGAAGCTCTGGGATCAGGTTCCTCCAGGGATGGTGTCTCCGTGGGACTCCCAGCTGCAGAAGGGGCTGCTCCCCAGGCTTAGGCTGGTTGTGGGGAAGGAGCACATTTTACAGGGTTTTGTGCAGTCCATGCTCTGCCATGGGACACCAGAAGTGACCAGTTGGGGCAGGGGCAGTGCTGAAAGTAAAAGGGCATTCTCCCTAAGGATGGCCATGCCAGCTCTCAGACCCAGTAGCAGCAGGAGTCCTGCAGCCCTGTTGTTGCATCTGAGGGAGGTACAGCACCACTGTAGCACCTTCAGAACCAACCCTAAGGCAACGCTGCAACCCAAATACCTCATTCACAGGTAGCTGGGATGTGGCCATGCCTTAATTCTGCTCTCTTAAGCATGCCTTTCATAGGCATTCACTACTTGTCTCCCTGGGAATAAGGTGTTCGTGCATCCTCATTGGCTGCTGAAGGTAACCTGGTGTTTGTGTACCCAGAGAGCAACTTCTCAGTTTTACTCAGTTTTACTGAGGGTTATGCATTCACAGAAATCAAGGATAACTCTACAGTGGCTTGGGATATCTGACTGACAAAGGAAAGGTTGCTGCAAAGGCTGTGTAGTAGGAGAAGCTAGATCAACTTCAGTAATGCTGCCAAGTATTTGTACTGTTACATATTAGTACAGCATAAACTCAGAAAATAAAGCAACTTCCTTTCTATTAATATTCAGAGTCAGGGATTTAAAACTGAATGCAAAATCTCTTATTTGAGTTCCATTTTCTGTTAAAGCCAAATTCTTTCAGTGTGCCACTTTGGCAGTGCAAAAATCCCCAGTGGACTACTTACAAGTAAGATCACTCCATTGCTTTTATCTGCTGTGATTTTGTAGTGCATATATTTGAAAGGTAGTGCTAAGGCAGTGAAGAATTGTCAAGGGAAAAGTGAAAGGCTGTAGTAATAAAGAGGACAGAACAAAATTGAAGCCATAATTCCAAGATTTTCTTTTTATTTGGTAATGTAAGCAAATTTTGGTACTACATTAGCATAATCCTTATCTAATTGTCCCTGCTTGTTGCAGAGAGCGTTCTTTCATGTTTCACTCAGTAGTAGGTAGTTGAAAACATGTTGCTAAATACCAGAAAAAAAAAAACCAAAAACATTTGAAGGACTTTTTTTTTTCTATGCCACCTCCACAGTGGAAATGTCTGATGAAACAGCTGAACGTTTTTAATATAGAGCATTTTCCTGGTAGTCTGGCTCACTGGTTTATACATAACTATACCAAATATTTAATACACCATATTAAAAGTATCAGTTAAGCTTTGAGAATGATGCTTTACATATACACCAGTTGTAAGCCAGAAAAACTGCAGACGCAGGAGCTGGATTGGTATTTGATCAGCTCAATAGAGATACATCTATGTATATGTATAAAATTGAGAAATCACATCAATTCTATAATTATAAAAATATATACACCAGTAAACCATGTATAATTCTTTTATAAATAAACAAGAATTAAAAGATCCAAACATGGAACTACTAAAGATACAATCAACTCATAAATAGCCACAGATGGTGTATTTAAGGTACAGAATGGCTGTACTTCACTGACCCTAGTGTCATGCATAGCTGCTACAGCTGGCTTAGTGTTTCAAACACCTCTTAGATCCAGCTGCATTAAATCCATGCTTAGTGTTGTCTAGAAGTTGTCAGTTCTGGGCCTTACTGAGTCATTACCAGACCAGAGCTAAGTTAGTCTCAAGAGGAGTCCCTCAATTTTCTCTTCACCAATGTCTATTTTGATACCCCTTTGTTATAGGGTTTGCCGATTTTTTTATTGCTTTGGCTAAAGGAGAGAGAGAAACCTCACCTTTTGTCTGTAACATGTTTAAAAAGATATCAGGAAAAATGAAGAATTGGGAATAGATTGAGAGTACATTCAACAGGAGAAACAGCTGTATTGTTAACTGGTGTGTTCTGTGCTTTTTCTATGCCTGTCATTGTGCTTCACTGTTATTACCCTTCATGAAAAGGCAGACTTGCATCTTTTTGTCCCAACAAAAGCTCCACGTATTTATCATTTCTTGATCCATTTTTAGACATGAACTTCTGGAAGAGGCTCGGAGAAAAGGTTTGCCTTTTGCACAGTGGGATGGACCAACAGTGGTTGCCTGGCTGGAGGTAAGTGTTGGCCATAACTTGAAAATGTGAGTTGCAGTTGTAGACTGCTTCTGTGTGCTTGTCTTTACAAATCTCAAAAGAGCTTGTTACAACCTCTTCCTCTCCCCCTGTGTGCTGTGTCATCAGCATTGTGTAGGTTTTGACATGTTACGGTGCAAATTAGAGACTAGAGCTGAAAAAAGACAGAATTGCATGGTGGGATGAGGACCAGAAATGTGCTTGAATCCCAAAGTTTTTAAATCTTTGGATTACTCAGTCTCTAAATGTCTAGGAACTCCACAGACATTTTATGTAGAATGATGTGGTGATTTTAAATAAATGCAAATAATTTTTAGCTTTCTGCGTTTTAAAAACATAACAGGGGAAAAAAATGTTCCTCTCACCATTTTCACCTGCAGTGTGGGAGGTCCAGATTGAAATCTCTCTAATTGGACAGGCAGTGCCTTCATATCTGAAATCTGGTATGAAGAGAGCTGTCCTTTATTTGGAGGACCTAAATGAATGGGTTTTGGAAATCAGGGAGGAAAAGCATTCAGCAGAGATGTTACCAATTTAACAAGGTAATCAATGAATGTTTTAGGTGGAGGAACTAATACAAAAAAAAAACTTAAACAGGTGCTGAGGGGAGAAGAAGGCAGAAAGTAAGAATGTTAAGAATGTTGTTACACAAATCCATCATCACTTTTATATGGCAAGGCTGTAACACTTCGGTGCAGATACAAAGTCTTTGTTGGCTCAAAGAGTGAGTGTCTATTCCTTACTATACCATGCCTCTCTACCTATTCACAGCTTTTCTCCTGCCTGCTGTAGCTATCATCCCTTGATCATCAGTTAGACCTTGTAAAGTTTTTCCCTTCAATAGAAAAAAGGGATCCCTCTCCAAGCCTTTGACAGAAATACGCTACTGAATAAATGAAAAATGAGAAATGAACGCAGCTAATATCCACAAAATTTCTGCTTCACATTGGAGTTGCTGAAGGTACCTAATGGAAAAGACAATATGAAAACTGCAGAAAGTCAATACAAGTATTTGTATGTGACCTTTGAAAATAGGATTGTATCCTATTCCATTCCCAAAAAATTTCTATTAATATGGAACAATCCTTAATTTGGCCACTAATTTACTTTTTCTTATGACTTTGAGATGTCTGTAACCAGATTTACATCAGTCAGAAATATTTTGTATTACAGTAAAGACTGATGTGCTGGAGACATGAATCTACAAAGGTCCATAATTTCTGAATACCAATACCCTCATCTTTCAAGGTGATCTGCAGTTTCAAGCAGGTTTTTTTTCCCTTGATTCTTTTCTGAAAAATAGGATATTCTTCCCAATGTCTAAGAGAGGGGCTGTAAAGAGAAATCAGGCTCTATGAAATTCTCAGGGAATTTGATGACAGTAGCACAGGAGAGCCCAAAAGGAAGTTTATGTCACAGTAGTCAATGCAGATTGAATGCTGATGATAAAAAGATATGAGGATAGGAGTAGTATGTTTATTCAGTGCACATCAGTGCATTCAGTCAGCAGATGGACACTGTGTGCATTTTCTACTCTCCTAAAGAAAAGTATGTGTCACTTAAACTAAAGAATGAAGTAAATAATAAAGGAGAAAAAGACTCAAATTTAAGTACATTGTGAAATTTTCAAATTTTACAGGGCTTTTCAGCCTTAGTATTTATTCTTGTTGTTTGTATGTAGCACAGACATAGTTGAGAAATATTTTAAGAATTTTGTACTGGAAAAGTAAATAAATCTTGATATCTGAGTTCTCTGTTTAGAATGATTTCTGTGTTTTCTTTTTAGAGACTGTTCTTCTAACATCATTTTCTGCTAGACAGCTATTTTGTTGAAGAATTTACTTATTTTGCTAAAGAAATATCTTACCTAGTGAGCAGCAAACCTTTTAATCTATTTCTGCAGGGTGAATAACTCCCAGTGTTTATGCTTTTCTGCTTTTCAAGTGCACAAGTGAAAAAAAATAATCTCAAAATAAATGAGGTGATGAAATATATTTTAAAGCTATGTATGGTTTTCTGATGGATGTTTAAGTGCAGCTGAGTGTTATCTACATAATTTTTGGTTTGTTGTTCGGGTTGTTTTTGTTCTTTCATAAAACTTTGTATTTTGTAACAGTTTTTTGGAATCAGATCATATTTTTAAGGTTCAGACTAGCAGTGGATCAAGGGTGGTTTCTAATCCCATCGGTGGGAAGGACTTATTTTAATACAATGCAGTCATTTCTCAACCTCTGTGATCCTTCAGGACTCAAACCTGAACCTTTTGCAATCTGACAGTCAAGTCTGTTTTCCCTGTGGCATAAAACTGACCTAACAGCTGTCTTTTATGGAAATACTTCCCAAATAAAGTATAAACCTCTCAATAACCACACACTTTTTCCCCTTACTGTGTCAAATGAAATGAAAATCCTTTCAATTCGCCACTGTTTTCCAGATTTTTTTGGTGAATTTTCTCATATCCTTGACCTTGTGTCCTCTTTTAGTAAGCCTTTAATAAGAGAGCAAAAAAAAGACAACCCAGCTAATTCTGATGGCCTACTTGAGATGCACCTAGATAGGCCTTTATTTTCTATTATATTATTACTCAAAATCAGCATGATTATGGCATTCACTGCTTATGTTCTTCTCACAGGCTTTGCTAAGCATAATGTACTTCATACCATGATTAAAAACCTCACATGTATGTATCCCTGATATGAAATTGCCTCCTTTGGGAGAAAGGAGCTGTAGACACTGACAGTCATATTCATGAGGCAGCATAAAATGAGAAAGCTGAGAAAAACAAGAATTCACACTCAGTAGGTCCTCTCATACAAGGAAGGAATAAGTGGTGAAGGAAGGGGCTGTTGCTGGCCTGGGCTGATAAGACTAACATAAGGAGAGGAAAAGCATGTAAGTACATGTCTTCTAAATCCATAGGTGATAGAGCTGTGCTCACATTTTGCTGTGTTTTCTAACCAGTATTTCTAGCTGGAATGTGACACCATATCAGACTGTTCCCAAACTTAATGTAAAGTCTGTCCCTGATAGACTGATTATTTGAACTCGGCTTGGTTAATTTCTACTCCGAATATAAAAGCTGAGAAATGTGAGACTGTGCCCCTTGAGTACACCATGTTAAAAATGAGAAAGCCATTTTAGTACAAAGGTAAAAATATTACTTAATTCCTCCTAGATGATTTGCTGTACTTAAGATTATCAGGTAGGCAGGAACACTGACTTGTGCCAGTACCTGGTCATTAAAAACATACGAAAGGAGTAGCCCAGGGGATGGAGGCAGCTCTAAAAATAATTCAAAGCATGTCTTGCTTTAAAGTTCTGATTACAATAAAAGCAAAAACAATTCACATGAAATCATGGTAATATCAAAGGTTCTGAAACAATTTTATTAAAGACTATGATGTTCATACTCACTTGTATATGTTACCATGTTTATTCACACTGATAGGTGCTCTGCCAATTAATTATTTAATATTGGTTATTAATTAAGTGATTATTAGTGGTCATGACACCAAGTCTGGCAGAGTTTAAGACACTTTTGGGCAACGTTCTTGGCACATGATGTGATCCTTGAGGCTGTTCTGTGCAGAGCCAAGAGTTGGACTTGATTATGCCAATAGGTCCCTTCCAACTCAGGATATTCTATACTTGCAATTTCATTTGAGAAATGAGGCAGTGCTTTGGATGAAATGTCCTTTCCCTTGACAGCTCTGGCTAGGGATGCCAGCCTGGTATGTCGCTGCCTGCCGAGCCAATGTGAAGAGTGGAGCTATCATGTCTGCTTTGTCCGATACTGAGATTCAAAGAGAAATCGGAATCAGCAATCCTCTTCATCGCCTCAAACTCCGATTAGCAATCCAGGAGATGGTGTCACTGACAAGTCCATCAGCACCTCCAACGTCCAGAACAGTGAGTCCTGTTCAGCTAACTTTTTCTTCCCCACTTCACCCTACAGGAGTCTGCAGAAAAACTTTTGTAGTACCAGAGTGACTCTGTGATAACACACACTTCACAATCAGTGAGAACTGTCTAATAAAGACTCAGAACTACCTGTTCATCACTTGCTTGATTTTTGATTGCTGCTGGGTTTTTTTATCAAATATTCTTATTTTTTTTTAAGTCATTGTTTTGATTATCCTTGATGTTATCCAAATCAGTATGGAGCATCTTATTTGTAATTTTACCTTTATTTTTTGCCTCTCTCTTCCTTCAAATCATCTGTACTAGCCTAATCAGATTGTATTTCTCTTTTTTATTTGTTTATTCTCTTTCTTTATTTCTTTTTTTAGGGTGGAGGAGAGGCAGATGTTAGGAGAGGTTATGTAGGAACATGGCTCTCTTGAGTCTTTTTCCTATTCCCTCTTTTTGCACCCTTTCATATGTTATCTAATATAAGTCAGCTGGCTTTAGGTTCTTCATGCTTTTAAGAGAAGCAGCAATTAGAGGTGTGAGGGGAGCATCTGGAAAGCAGAAGTGGAGCCTATGCATTCAGTGTTGTAGGAAGAGAAAGTGGTGGCAGAAAGGAGGGAAGCAAGTAAAGAATACACAATGATACAAGTCTGAAAGGAAAGTGAAATATATCAAAAAAGCAAGCAAATAGACCAGGGTAGAGTAAAAATGAATGTGCTATATATAAAAAACAGGATAAATAGGCCAAGCTGGTGAGGACAAAAGAGACAAGATCACAGAAGGGAAGTTTTTAATGCTGAGATATGCTGATGGTAATGGTGATGAAAGAAGTAATGGAGACTAACAAAAAAGAGTCTTGATCAGATGGCAAATATGGCAAAGAAATGAGAGACAAAGACTACTACCCAAGTAGTGTTGATTTCTACTAGCAAGGCAATAATAATAATAATGATAATGTTAATAATATTTATATTTTGAAATTTGTTTTTTTCATTACATTTTTTAAGATTCTTTTGGTGGAAATTAGAATTTAGATGCCTTTGTGAGGCACTGGATGTGCTGAGCTACATAAGCAGCTGAGCAACAGCACTAATATTATTATTGATTACCCTTTTATCTTCATGTTGCTTATGTTTTTTAAATATTGTAGTTCAATGTCTGATACTTTCTTCCCTGAGAACAGTTTTGTGTGTCATTACCATGGTAATATTACAAATTTACCAAAGTAAAGCAGTAAAGACTAAAATGACGTTTGAATTACTACACTAATTTAATTTTGATTTTAAAGGCACAAGAGGATATTTCAAAGCATAAAAGCATTTACACTTATGAAAGGAGAGAATATTGTGTTCAAGCTAAAAACATTGGGAGTACTTTTGCTTTGTTTTTCTAATTCTGCCTGACTAACTGTCTGCACAAAAAGCTACCCTGCCCTGGAACATGCATTTCTGAGTCCCCAGTCTTTCTGCTTCCCCTCTTTCTCAGGAAAGGAGTCCATTTATCTCAGGTCTCCAGAAAACATAGCACACATCCATGCTCCCTCCCTGACTCTCCTCATTATCCTAGTAATCATTTGATGAAAAACAATGGGATGAGGACAAATAGTTTTAGAAGTGAATCATCTTGACATTTTTGTTTCACAGAAACATGGTAGAAGTTTCATTATTTAGATTACAGTATGATCATGTGATTTGTGCAGAATATTTAGGTTGGAAAATCTCTGGGAGCTGAAGCTTACCTCTGCACAGAGCCGTGAGCTAAAGGTTGCATTTACCAATTGTTTATGAAATGCAGCTTAATTATTATTCTTTCCTTTGTGGCAGTGCTCTGCCGGATTTCATCCATCACTTCTAGCTGTAATATTCCACCACATCTGCTCAGAAGCTGCTAATGAAAGATACAAACCAAGTTGTCTAAAGTTGTCTCTAGTTGCAGCTCGGTAGAGGCAAGAACGTGGTTGTGCTGATGGTGATGCGCTGTTAATTACAGTGGTGCTGCCTTTCTTCTTTACCACTGCTTACCTAATGTGGATCCCACCTGCCTTCCTGCGGGCCCTGTCTGTAGCCCTCAGGCAACGTTTGGGTGACCCATGAAGAAATGGAAAATCTTGCTGCTCCAGCTAAAACGGTTAGTCATTCCACTTAAAATGGTTTCAGTGCTCTAAAGAGAATAGGCCTGTTCCTGCTTTAACATGGATGCCACATCTTCTGTAGGGTGTTTCCCAAAGCATGCCAGTAGAAATTTGCAGGGAGTAATGAAATTGAATTTAAAGAACAGTAATGTAATCTTTCAGCAAAAGAATTAATAAATGGTATTACCATCACAAAAATTGTGTGACCCTAAAACCAGTATTGGGAAGGGAAACTGCATAATAGTTTCAGTGCCACTGTGAAACCTCATTTAATTGAATGAAATTGTCACAGTTACTGGTGCAACATCTCCCCTGTAATCTACTCTGTCTTATTCTAAATGGTGTTTCCCATTTGCTGACATAGAAAGAAATAAGAAAAGGCTAGAGAACGGTGCATTACTCAACTTCATGTTTTCATTAATGCTGAGTCTTTCTTGTCCATACTGGGATATTCATGATCTTTGATTTCAGGTACATGGAGAGTGTAATTTATTTATCGATTTTTTATCAAACCTCTCCTTTAACAATAAAGTAAGACTAATTTTTTATTCAATTTGGAATATATGTTATTTTAGGTTTTGGTTGTTAACATTATATCATAACAACTCCATAAAGGTGCTTATAAAACATGATACAATGTTCCAGTGAGATCTCTGAAAAAAATGATCTTTAGTTTGGAAAACTATAGTCAGCCCAATCCGTAAATGGTGGGAAAGGTACTGGAGCTAACTTTTGATGCAATAAAGACTTATTTCTTCAAATTTTATGCTTGTTATAATATTTAAAGTTTTCTCATCAGCAGTAAGGAAGCCAATTATCATCAATATTTTTTTTTAAACTGAGCTAATTTCCAGTTTCATTATTGTTGGTATAGATAAAAGCAAATATAACAGCACTGAACTGACAAGAAGTAGAATTGATCCTATTTAACTGGACAGCCAGAAATATATAATTTTTCATTTAAAAATGTTCTGTAAAAAGCTCCTTTACAATACATTTTCAAGAAGACAGCTTTTAATTGTAAATGTTTCAAAATCAAACTAGAAACAAACAAAAAAAATCACTAATGCCCAAATTTTTAAGCAAATGTTTGTGTTTTAATTGTGAAACTGTGAAGAGTGGTTAAATAATGCTTTAAAATTTCACCAAGATATCCTGATTTTCTGTCTTGAAAACTCAGCTACATTTTATAGTTTTGGTCTTATAATATTTCAGGTAGTTTAGCCCAGAACATTGCCACTGGCCAGAGTTACTTTATTCATGCACTTTATGTGTATATTTTCATTTTCATTAACATGCATATGAAAAATCACATATTTTTATAACTAATTTTTATTGTCTTTTTACCTGCTTTACTAATTACTTCCTGCTGATAATACAGAAAGAGTCTGAAGAAGGCAGTTGGGCTCAGGTATGACCTTTCACATGACTTTTTTAAATTGAAAGTGAATAATAATGTAATTGAATGCATCAATATGTGTAGTGGAATATAATATTGTGACAGTATCTCAATGATTGAATTATGATTTACATATTTTGTAGTTCTTCTCAAAGAATATATTCTCTGGACAGTTTTGCTAGATAAAGCAGAAAGAGGTACATATTTTGTGAATATTTTTCACAAAAGAAATTACTACATTCCAGAGATATATTCTATCTCCCATCTAAAACTGTGTTTAGAGTTTTAGAGAGTATTTCCCTCATTTTGCAGAATAGGACAATTAAATATGCTGTGAATTTGAGAGCTAAATTTTCTAAAATTACACTGAATGGTTTTTTAGAACACTTGTGTAAGTCACACCCAAGTATCAGTCTACAAATCGTATTGTATAATTTAGTTAGAACTGTCAATTACATACATTTTAAAATTTTTTCTCTAGAATATATGCACACTTACAAGGTCTTGCTATCTTTACTGATGACATTCCTTTTCTCTTCAAAATCTCACAAGAATGAGACATAAGGAGAGTATATTTTCCCTCATAGATAATATATCCATCTGGCTTTAATTACATTATTCATTTATGACATTAAAAACAAAACCAAAGAGATACTTAGGCTTGAAAATGATCCTGAGCACAATCCTGTTGAGGAAGTGTAAATCTTGAAATTTATTAATTCTCCATCCTGTTTTGTAATACAAAATAATTAACAGGAGTGGTATGTAAAAACTTATTTTGCATCTTAATAGGGCAATTCATATAAAAATAGCTCAATATGCATGGATTTTTCATACAGCCCCTTCCTCACCCTAGTGAAATTTTAGCAGAACAATGAAGCCTGAGTACTAGTTTTTAGGAGGAACCTGGTTTACTCCTATTTCAATCAATTAATTGAGCTCTACATATGATTGGTTTAGGTTTAAAACATTCACAACTGAAAATATCTCATTTAAATGTAAGCTTGAGTGCCAAACAACTGAAATGAACTTTTAGTTTCTAAAGGACTTCAGGTGTGTAGCCATGAAGTGTCACCAGATCCTAGTGTCCACTATCCTATTAAACTCTTCTCCCCACTAACAGTAACAAGACTCAGTGGATTCCCTGGAGCCATGTTTGTATTACCAGTTCACAGTTCAGGGTTTGCCTGGCATAAATATTCTAGAAGGTCAATTGAAAGCAAGTAAGATTATGAAACACATATGTTTTGATTGCATAACAAGTTTGCTCACATTTAAAACTCAAAATTGGAAAAAATTCTTTAAAACTTACATAAGAAAACAAGATACAACAGGCAAAACTGGTATCCCTAACCAATATCTCACAGTGGCTCCCTTTCCCAATGTTAAAAAAAAGCAAAACCAGAACTACTAATTTTTTTTAGACATAATGTTTTTAAACATAATTATTTTCTTTTAGACATATTTTGTTTTCAGTCTGTGATGCAGTCTCAAACAAACTCAAGAATTTATTCCCCCTCTCTGCTTTCTTCTCTCTGTAGACCCTGGCTTATGGTGATATGAACCATGAGTGGATAGGTAACGAGTGGCTCCCCAGCCTGGGTTTACCTCAGTACAGAAGTTATTTTATGGAATGCCTGGTAGATGCGAGGATGTTAGACCACCTGACAAAGAAAGATCTGCGTGTGCACCTAAAAATGGTGGATAGTTTTCATCGGTATGTTGGCATAAAGACTACACCTATAAAAATATGTCTGCTCTAGTGCTCAGTGCTACACAGAATAAAAACAATTTATGTTGTTTTGGTATGGAAGAACTTAGAGAAAAGAGAGGGCTGACTGTCAGAAATCTGAATTGAGAGAGATTCCCTTAGTAACAGCAACTACATTGCAATTATGTCTCTCAAAACCAAGATAGTGGTACAGATAAATTTTGTAATGAGCAGGGAACCATTAATATATCAATAGGCTCTTGACTGTACAGAAACAGTAATTTAAGTGGTGTGAAGTATCAGGAAGTGTTAGACTAAGCTTCAAAGCCCTGAGATCTCATAATAATGAAAAGCTATTGTGTGTAGCATATAAAAGCAGTTAACAGTGCAAGCAATTTGACAGTTGTTGGGTTACCTGGGGATATAGCTAGGAAGCTAAATGGGAAATATGGAAATAAAGGCATTTAAACTTTAGGGAGAATGAGGTTTATGTGACAAGAAGTGGATTTCTTTTTAATATACTGTCTGATATGTCACTTTTTTTAAAGCCTGATTTGACAAAACATTTCATGGCTCACAACGGCTGACCTTTTCTGAATACTGCTTTTAATGCTTTGGGTTTCTTATGCTAAAACAGTTTTTCAAACATACTCATTTTGTTATTTCCATCTCATTCCTGAAGTCTGTGGAGTTTTTTTACTGGTTTTGCTCTCCCCTCTGTTCTCGAGATTTCCTACATGGGTACTATGAAATACCTCATGTGAAGTGCAGGAAATACATCCTACATATGTTCCCATTTAAAAATTATCTTATTAACTCTGTAAATGTTTCTCTTTAAATAACAGAACAAGCTTGCAATATGGAATCATGTGTTTAAAGAGGTTGAATTATGATAGAAAAGAACTGGAAAAGAGAAGAGAAATGAGTCAGCATGAAATAAAAGGTGATAGTTCCTGGGAATGAATACTGGGAATGTTTCTTCTTTTGAAGCTTGACACTCTCAACCCATTGTCATGCCATTTTAGCAAAGCATTTAAGCATGTGCTTTAAGCAAAACTAACCTAAGTCCATCTTTCTTCAGAACAAATCCTATCTCCTTAAATTAGGCACAGTTAAGTACTTTGCTAAATTGAGGCTGCAGTTCTGAATGGTGGTTTGACACATACATTTTGCTCAATTGAATTTTGGGTATGGATCTTATCTGAACCTCTTTCAGGCTCAGAAGTAGAAGGCCAAAGAGTGTGCAGCTCAGTGGGATGTGCTGGGGGCAACACTGAAAAATGGGAGCACTCAGAACCCTAACACTATGCTCCAGCTTTTGAAAACCTTTGCCTTTGATTTCTTACGTCAGAAAGTATCATAGAAAATACTGCTTGGAGACCACTGAGGCAGTTGATTGGTACCTAAGAATAGTTCTTGACAAAACTGGACTTATTAGAAGATTTCACAGCTGATTCTGAAGGTTTTTTTTCTGTGTAAAGCTTTCTAGAGAAGTTGCAGTCTCACTGCATGGTTATTTTTATATATAACAATAAGGGTGGCTGAGTTTTTTCAACTATCAGAAATTAATCCTTTGATTCCTTTGAGCTTCTCCAGCTCTAGTGACTACAGCAGTTAGCACTTCTCAAGCATAATGATGGTTAGAAGAGCTAAGAAAAAAAGTTGAAGGGTTACAGTGACAGTGCACATTTGCTCAAGGCAGATGATGGCATGCACTAATGCAAAGACTGCCTTGGCTGTGCAGGCATCAGTGCCAGTCAGCCCAAGTGGGTCTAGCTGGAGACTGACATAGGGGAATTGGGTATTGGTCCCAAATTCTGGTGTGGCTTCACTGCTGGTTCCTGCTAGGAGAAGGATAAGAATTCATAGTCTCCTTCACCTTGTCATACATCAGTCAGCTATTCATGGTCACAGGTGGATTTGGTCTCTGCCTGTCACCGTGTTTCAGCTGATCCTGACCCCAAAAAGTGAGATGCTCTCAGCCAGGCAATGGAGAAATCCTCCTCCCAAAACAGCCATAGCAGCTGCACTTTTAAAGGTCCAGGAAGAAGCCTCATCACTTTGTAAAGAAAACTCAGTACTGTGTCTCCCACTTACAACTATAAAGATCAGTAGTATAAGTAACATTTATTTTTAATCTTACAGGCAGGGCAGGATACTTTTCAGAGCAGCCAAATCCTCAAAAATGGCTTCTTAGCTCATTTTGTTGCCTCAGCTTTATAATTGGCATGGACCTCAGCAACTCTACCAGCTTTCTGTACTAAAAATAGTTTGTCTTTAAAATTGTGAACTAATCTTTTACTTTATGGCATGTTAGTATACGATAGGTGCTGACACAACTCCCAAAATGTTTAATACAAAACTCCCAAGTGAAGCTTTGAGGAATGGATATTTCTCCTGTGCCTTTGCACTGTAAAATCTTGCCTACAAGTTGAAAAGGTATATATAGGAAGTGGGAGGAATTCCATTATGGAGATCCGCTCTGGAAGCACATTTCTCCTTTGGAAACATTATTACTTGAAGATAGTTAATCACATAGAGTTTTTGAATAGGAGGTACTAAAGCTATATGAATAGTGCTGGCATTCCTCATATATGAAATAATGCAGTTAGACATCCACAGTGCATGCACAGCTACACACATGCACCTGTACAATCTGGAAGTTATCAGGTATCAGGAGACTGACCTGGTGTTATGTCCTTACAGACGTGCTGGTCTGGAGCAATGATCGAGTCATACGCTGGATACAAGCGATTGGCCTCCGAGAATATGCAAATAATATTCTAGAAAGTGGTGTACATGGTTCACTTATAGCACTGGATGAAAACTTTGACTACAGCAGTTTAGCTTTATTATTACAGATTCCAACACAAAACACACAGGCAAGTTTGCTTATGCTGCTTCTGGTTAATCTGTACCCATTATTACCTTTTCTTCATCTTCAACCATTTTAATTGTTTACTTTGGTATCTCTAGGCACGGCAGATCCTTGAGAGAGAATACAACAACCTTTTAGCACTAGGAACTGAAAGACGACTTGAGGAAGTAATTAATTTTATTTTCAGTATTTATAAAGTATCACAGTAAAGCATTAAATTGAATGCATGAAGACACGTTAATTTTTACATTGTTAAAAAGAGTCAATTACATCTTAAAAAAAAATTAGGAATACCCATCAAGGTTTTTAAAGTAACCTCAGTTTGGCTACACATTTGTGTCATCTTGGATGCTAAATTTGACACTGCACTCTTACCTTAAGATGAACATTTTCCAGAGAGGAAACATGCAGAATGGAGTGGAAGTTTTGCTGGCCAGAGCAGGTAGTAGGGGATGTGCGTGGGTGGGATGCCTGTGCAGTCTATTTCTTATGACACTTACACATTTTTTAAAATAAAAAAGAAAAGTAGATTTGGGGTTTCCTCTTTATTGCTTTTTTTCTTCATAGTTCTTCAAAGTTAATCAATATTAATGGAGTGTGATTTGGGGACGTTATCTGGGAAGAGGTATCTCAAATCCAGCTACGGAAACTATTTATCTTAACATAAGAGTCCAGTGCAAAAATGTTTAAGTCTTGGACTTCTGCACACAAGGAGAAATAAAACTTTTAAGGACTTGCTGAAAATGTCAGATGCCTATGAATTCTGTGCATGCACAAGTGTTTAATCCTTTTTTAGTACCTTATGTAAGCCTCCTAATGCAATAATAAACCACTTTCTGTCACTGTGTAAGAAAGTTCTACTTTAGCTGATACTAAACCCCTTGCCTGTACCGAGCCAAAGATTTAAGAAGAGTTTTCCACCCCAACATTTAATATTTCTAAAGCTTTTACTTTTACAAGCATGTCTCAAACATTACAGAGACTGGATGCAGTGCAACAGAGCAGGGTAGTTGTCACGGGATACATTTGGCAGCGGTAGAGATAGCACAGAGTAGGATAGCTAATCAAAAAGTTTCAATTTGCTTTACCAAATACACCTACCTCTGTGTTGACAGAGCGATGACAAGAACTTCAGGCGTGGCCCCTCCTGGCGACGGCAGTTCCCTCCCCGCGAGGTGCATGGGATCAGCATGATGCCAGGCGCGTCCGAAACGCTGCCGGCCGGCTTCCGCCTCACCACCACCTCAGGGCAGTCGCGCAAGATGGCCAGTGACGGTATGGGCTCATCTCTGCTCTTCCTCTAGGAAAGCACGAGGCTCGTCCTAGCATGCCAAGTTGACTTTTAATGCATGTCCGTCTCGCACCACAACAATTGTGTTCCTTGAACTAGGATGAACCAAGACTGGGAGAGTTGAAGTAGGGAATGGAAAAGCACTGACTTGGCTTATTGTTGATTTTTTCAGGTTTGCTTCACACTGACAGGGTTTATTTAAAATACAAAAACATGGCTATCTCACTATCCTACAGCTGTAAAGGAAACAATCAGAAAGACAGCAATTAATTTACTAACTTTCAACTAAGACTGAATATAATATCTAAGCAAATTTTTCATCCTATTAGTCTCTCTCACAGGTGGAGTGTGTTTTATAGAATACAATTAGAAAGGGCTATTACCTTTATTTTCCTATCTTATTTTCAAACTAAATATCTTAGCCTCAGCCATCAAATAACTGAAGTCGGTAACAGTCACCAGCAGATGAGAAGTCAGCAGATGCAGAAATTCAGGCACTAACTGAGTACTCATATATACCAATATGAATTTTCTCTGGAAATCTTCTGATTTCCAAAAGATGCACTAACTCAGAAATGAGTGGAAAATTAACAAGCAGATCATAATTAAAAGTAAGTAAAATTTGAAAATCGTTGCAAGGGAGCAGGCAGAGGAAAGAAATATCATCACAGCTATTCCTTCAGGTATATGGAAGATAAAGCCAAGTATACTTGCCTGAAGTTCTAAGAAATATTAGTACGCAGACTGCCCCATTTAAAATACTGCCATTTATTTCATCATCAGGACAGGATTTAGGTCTACAAATAATTTAACACACTGACTTGTAGAGATTAAATCCTGTAACTTGATAATGAACTTGGTATGACAGTATTGCCACTGAAGTTCCATTAAATCTATCTAAATTTCATTAAAGTTATTCACCTTTAAAAACAGTACTTGTAGTTACAGTTACAGATGGAATAATTTACTGATTGTATCACTGAATTCCATTGACTCCTAGCTTCCATGGCACTTCCATAGTCCACATTACCGTAGTATATAAGAACCTTATAAGCATTAATGAATTTCATCTTCCAGTCATGATATGATGTAGAAGTTTACATTCCCATTTTACAGATGTGGAACTAAGGCACAAGGCAGACTGAGTGACTCACTCGAGGTCTTCCAGACAGTTAATTCTTGAGCCGCGTATACTGAGCTCAGTAGACTTAAAGGGAAGTAATTTTGAAGACCTACATCTTCATCCAGGATTTGGCTTCCTATCTCCCAGCAGTAAGAACACAATAATATTTAAACAGCATGATAGGTAAGAGCATTAGGTCTTACAACAAAATAAAGACAAAATTGAGTTTTAAACTGTATTCACTTTGGAAAGATTCCAATAGTCCATCAGCCATGAAGAAGTGCTGAGTTTTGAACTAGACCATGCCCAGATCATATTAGAGAAAACCACAGAGCAATTTAACAGCCACCATTCCAGTGGTGAACAGACTGATATATTTTACTGATGATTCTAAAGAGGTTCTGGTTTGTTTCCTTTTTGTTTTCCTTCCCAATTTGCAGTTGCTTCATCACGACTGCAGAGGTTAGACAGCTCAACAGTTCGCACATACTCATGCTGACAAGGCCTAGCAAAGAAGCCAGCACTGAATTGTTGTGAGTATTCTGTAGGGGCCATCATGAAAGCTCTTTATAACTGTACACTACACCCCACATTATCAAAGCACGAACCAGCATGGAGCAGAGGACATAACTAAGGACTTGATAGGGTGGTTATTTGGTCATGACAACAGTCTTAAACTCAGTCCAGAGGATACTACCAACCATATTTTGGGGAGAAGGCTCAGGGAATTAAGTTACTTTATGAGAACTTGAAAGAGATCTACTAGGAGCTGGAATGGGTAGCAACAGTAGCAAAGCAGAAGAGATTTACTTCTTTTTTCTTTTTTCTTTTTTTTTTTTTATCTAATGAAGGCTATGGCTTAATTTGGAACACCAGGTAGCTGCATAAAGTTAGAACAAGACTTACCCATACAGAAAATCATGAAAATTTATCTATTACAGAGGTTTCTGCACCTCTCAAATCATTCATAATTGACAAAGAAATGATAATCTGAGCTGGATGCAACTTTGGAGCAAATTTAGCATTGGAATTCATGTTGAATTTTTCACTGTGTATCTTTTGAGTGTGACTATGAATATCACAGTCAGTGTTCCAGAGTTCTGTTGAAATACAGCTTTCTATTTTATCCAAGCTTTTGGAAAAACAATACACATGATGAGTACTTACATCAATATGGCACCATCTTATCCTAGTATTTCCTCAGTAAAACAGTTTCCTTTCAGTTACTTGGGGAATTGCAAGGGAGCTGGAAAAAATATCTGAATATCAACAAAACCTCATCAGACCTCAAAGATGCTTCAATAGCTGTTGCATACTGTAGGCAAGACATGCAAGGATCCGGAAGCAAGTTGGTTTTTTTTGTTTTGATTCCCAAGACTGGGACAGACTTGGGACCATCAAGATTTTACTAACTCTGTGTAGGTTCAAAAAATGCTTAGAAATAGGAAATGTTAACAGTGGGAAAAGTAGATTGCTCAGGATCCTCCTGATGACATGAGCCTTACTTTATAGATCTTTGAAAGATTGCAAGAGTATAAAAATCTTACTCTTAGTAGAAAAGGGAACTTTTTGAGCTACCTCTGAAAAAATATAAGATTAGGGGTGTGTGTGTGGTTACTCGTTGGTTTTGTTTTAGTTTGTTTTTTCTGAAAAAGCAAAGTTTAGTAGCTGATTCCACAAAGATGATGATGATGAAGCACATAAACTGTAGAAATCTTTTTATGTGTATGCATGTGTAGATTTGAGCATGGTGTTGTATCAGTAAAGTCAGTGACAGGACTTCACAGGTTTCAGTGGTGACAGAAACTGAAGGTAGAGATAAGAACCTTTTCTATGTGCCTCAGAATCACAATGTTGAAAGCAATAAAGCATGACCAAGTTCAAATACCAAGCTATCTCTTAGGCCAACAGAAAAGGGGCCAGGCACTTGAAGTGAGACCTGAAGAGCACAACAAAGGCAGAAATGGAAAATTGATACGCTAACAAAAATTCATTTAAGATTATCCAAACCATTTATTCCCACCACATTAAAAATTATCTAAAAAAGTAGCAAAGAACAAACAAAAGTAAAGTTGCAGACTTTTTCAGCACTATATATATATATATATATACACACAGTATCTATTTTGAGCAAAAAGATAAAGTTATACATGTTAACTTCAATTTCTATTGGAATATTAGTAGTGTTTCAAGTATCAGTAGTATGTATCACATCAGTATTTGCTGCTTGTCCACTATTCTGCCAATTACATCCTTATCTTAAATGCTTGAGACATCTATATGGATATCAAATTTGCATCTACGTTTTAAAGGCTAATATATGAGGTTAACTGACAGTAATGTAATACTATTTCTCTTCTCACTTACCATATACTCCTTTTAGAGAAGGAACGAGATGATGTGAACTAGAACTTCAGTATATGCACTTTCTTTAAGGGCAGTTTCAAAATGCCATGCAGGTTAGAAACCAAAAAGCAAGTTAAAGTAATTTTGGATTCCAGTACATTATACTGAAAATCAAAACAACACTCTACCCTTCCCCCTCCCCCAAAAAAACAGTAAAAAAAAAGTGCAAGGAAAATATTTCCTTTGCTATTATATCAAACTTGAAACTTTAAAACATATTCCCTGCAACTCACGAATGAATGCATAAATAGAAACTACCCATAGAGGGAGATATCAGATTGAAGTGCAACAGAGGAGTTTCCAGAATTTTGTCAGCATGGTTCCTGAGTAACAGTTTCTCCATCAAAGGGGCTGACTGATACTTGGACAAAAGGGAAGATTATTCATTACAACATGCCTCCTGAAATTTTCTAGATCCAGCTTAGACTGAGACCCAGGCTTTTGTAACAGCTTGCCTAGAGTACATCAGCAGCTCTGATACTCTTAAGTATCTGCATGCACAGAATCAGGAACTAAGAAGCAGAGGGGAGGGAGAGCTGGACATGCTGCCACAGAATAGTGAGACAAGGGAGTAAAGGAGAACATGCCTGCAAAGAGCAGGCCTAAAAGAAAGCAGCAAATAGATTGCATGTGAAACAAATACAGATGGCCTGTGATCACAGCAGGCTGCAGACTCTTGCATTCTGCTACTCTTAGGAGAGTAAGAGACATTCTCTTACACAGATTGTCAAAGGCTTGTATTTCAAAACAGTTTATGCCAACAACATCAGTTTGGTACAACCTTCCAGTGCCTTTATATTGTTTCTTCAGAGCAGCTGTGTCCCATTCATATGCTTTCAAATTGCATTTCAGGTGGGTTTTTTTTTCATTTGTTGAAACCACAATGAGCTGCCAGAAACCATGAGCAGACAGAACAGTTATTTGAGTATACTCTGCACAAGTTTTAGTGCTCTCAGTATCAGAAATTTAAGAATAATTAAGGCTGCTGGTGCTGGCCATTTATTGTTGCAAAGAAATTTACTACAGAGCACATGGGACCCATCAAGCTTTCTGCTGTGATGGCTGGCTGTGGTGGCCCAACTGAGCAGCTGCAATGCCTTTATATAGCCAGTAGATTTGGCACCCATATTATCCAAGCTTTCCCAACACTTTTTACTTAAAAAACATTTGTCATCACCAATTCAGAAGGGTCATTCAGGACAGATTTCTTGCCACAGGCTGGAGCAATAGAACAAATTACTTTAACTTTTATTCTAATGAAATACTAAAGGAGATTTGGCAAAATCAATTATGTACTTTACCAAGGTTTCCAAAGAGGATTTGTAATGACAAATGGAGAAGCAGCATTCCAAAAAGATGAGAATGATAATCTGGAAGCAGCTGGTCCGTAGCAAAAAACTATCAGGGTGAAAAAGGTAAATGCTGTCAAGCTGCAGTGAACTAGGAAGAAGAACCACCAAGTACATCAGCAAGGTCTGTACATTGAAAATGTGTGTTTAGCCTTGTGCCAAACAGGCAGAGGTCTCCAGATGCAGGAAACTAATCCCAGTGCTGAACCAAAACTGCAGGAAAACAACTGTAAAATGAACATAAGCAGCAGTCTTTGTTGACTGAGGACAATTAGTAAAAGATTAAAATTAATTATTAGTAGGTTTATGTTGCAGATCTAAAATTGAACAAATGCATGCCTCCCACAAATACTCAAAACCCATCTTTTAGTAACTTAGTTACTAAACTACTTACTTAGTGCTATATTTTCTGTTGTCATTGCACTTTAGAGTAAATAAGAATCATAGAATCTTGCTAATTAATGTTTATTTTTTTCTCTTAGATGTCATCTCTTTCTTCTACTTTACCTGAAGTGCACTACCACTGCTTAGGAAAAGAGCATTAAAACTCTTGCAAGAACAGGTTAATAGGGAAGAGAACATATAAGGTTTATCATACAAACAGATATGATGTTCCTTTCATGTATTGGCTAGTTTAAAATAAGAATGAAGTATACCTAAATTACTAAAAATAAAAAAGGAAAAACAAAACTATCTCCCCCTTTTCTCTCAGCATCTCTGTCATCAAAACTTTGACAGTAGTGCACATCCAAAGCTTTTATCAAATGAAGCCACTCATCTTTACATTGTTACATCTGTTTTATTGTAAAATACTAGACATTTACGTATTTACTGTGTATGTATTTCTTTTAAAATGTGTAAGTCTTATGTAAATGGATATAAATATGATTTTTTTAAAATAAAATCTATGGTACATGGGGTCTCAGTGCAAACATTTGACAATACAGTGTCAATAATACTGTTTGTATCTTTCCATTCCACCATTTTTACAGTTTTTGGATTGTAACAGTCAAATGAATATGTTTAGCAGAGTTAGAAGCTTCAACATGTTCCTACTGAGAAAAATCTGTCAATATTTAAAGCTGAACACCTGCCTCTGATGATATATAATAGAATGACACTGACCTGGAACTGAAGCCAAAAAGGACCTCTAAAGACAAAATGGAAATGTTAGATACCTACAGAGAAGCTCCATGATGGCTCATCTCTTAAAAACAAACAAATAAACCCAGAAGAACTGTTTATAAAAAAATAACAATCAATTTAATAAAACATGATTTGTACAAAAAACCAAAAACTTTCTTCTATGTTACCTGCGGACCAAGAGGAATCTTGCTTTACCAAGAGTCACCTTTTCGTTCCAGGATCTTCAAACACCAGCCAGCATTGGAAAAGTAAATCTAATATTTGCATAGAATCAGATTCTTGTTTCCAGATATATTCAGCAAAGACAAAGAAAGGAGAAGCAAACCCCCCACCATTTCTTTATTCTAACAGGGCATTAGACAGAATCCTGTCTAACCTTATGCTTTTAGCCAAGATGGCCTTGCTGAGACTTCACAGAAGTCAGTTGTATCAGAGGAAATAACTGAAAGACAGAGTGATTAATATATAGTGTATAAAAGTTTAGAAGAGCAACTATTACCTGCTGTGGCTTTATTTGGTGGTGTTATTGTTGTTTATTCTTTGTTTAAATGGGAAGTTTCAAAGTAAGACCTACTTAATAGTCATTTACCTATTTGCTATTTTTCTGCTGCTTGATCTTAGCTCAAGACCTGTCTTTTAGTTATTTCTTTTAGCAGTTTGATCTGCAATGTTTGCACGTACATAAACATTTGTTTTGTCTATTTTTATTTGGCAAACTTCGGTCAATCAGATGGTGAAAGATTTTTCTCCCCCGATGTCAATAAAAAAAAGAATTCAGTGCTATTTGTGTTCACAAGTCTATTAAGTTTGTTACATAGCATCATTAAGTTTGGAAACCAGATGCTTCTCACAGCTAAGCATAAGCACATGAGCTACAATGGAGTTACTGGTGAGAATCTGCCACGAGAGGGAGCACAGATCTTGCTGATGGGTGCAAAGTGCTGGCAGGGCTGTAGCACACACCTGTAGAAAAACAGGGCTCTTGTATGCGCAGTTCCTTGGACTTGACCAACATTCTTCTCTTCCCTCAGCCTCCTTTTGGATTATTTTAGTGAAGAATGTCACAAAGTAAAGCAATGCAAACGCTGCTACTGTCAATGCTAGCAGTATTGTGTGAATACATGTTCCTTCACAAACACCAGCTCTTGTTTTACAGAATTCCTTTTCCAGCCCACACTACAACTTAGGGGGCAATGGGGAATGAAGTAGACTGGGGAAAAGAATGAGCCAGATATTATGACCAGTTCGGAAGTTATCCTGCCCCAGGAGTACAGCACCCACACAATTCCATTTTACAGTGGAAGAAAACAGATCAGAATTTAAAACAATATTATTATGACTTCAGTTTTGATTTAAGGATAACATATCAAGTCTCCCAATTCATCCCTGTCCCACTCACACAAGCTGAAGCTCTACACTCTAGTGCTATAAACTGCGGTTATGCTAAATGTTGCCACTTGTCCCCAACCCTTTCAGTACACTGAGAATAACTACTACATCTGCCTCTTCCAGCCAAAGTTCAGTAACACACTGACCATTCAAATCTGCTGCTTCTTTCTAAAAACAAAATTAAGAAAATTACTGCTGTCCTGCTCCTTGTTAAATTGGCTTGTTCTTCTTTATGGTATGCCCAGATCGCTGGGCAGCAGCAGAGCCATGTACAAGGGTAACTACTCTTTCTCCCTTTCTCAAGCTTGGCTAAGACAAAGCATTCTGCAATTGCAGTTCCTCAGCAAAAGGCTCCCCTGGAAAGCAAAATAATGGCCATGAAACAATAATTTCCCCATACAGTATTGCTGCAATAAGGTGCCTTTCTTTGTCTAGGTTTTCTGAATGTTAATGCATGAGACATTTGGCATTTCTAGAATTCTCTGTATTACCAGCCTGGTAGTATAGTGAGCACACCTAAATGCTCTTTTCTCTTAAAATACAAATCTTGATCTGAAATTACTCCTCCCAAAACAGAAAGAAAAAACTCCACAGTATTTTTTTTAAAAAGAGAACATTAAAAAACCAGAAACAAAACAGGTTAGGTTTCCTCAGAAAACAGAAGTTATTACAAATATTTTTGTCATGGAGACCTCTTAAGAATGTTACCTACTGAAGCTCTTCATAAGCAGTTCAGAGGAAAGATAATTGTTCTTTGCTAATGTTAATGTAAGCACATAGCCCTTCAGAAAGGTAAGTGCATGCCTTAATAAGTAGTACTAATACTGTTGGGGGTTTTGTGGGGTTTTTTTCACCTCCTTAAAAGAAGAGACCCAAACTAGAAAGCAGTTTACTTTTCCTTAAAAATGGAGAAACTGGTGTAGGAGTATGAGCCGTCATTGGGAAAATTATGCAAGACCTAGGAAGTTAATCCTCTTCTCCTACAAGCATTGCAGACTCTTCTAGAGAGTTTTTGCTCTCACTACTAGTTAGTTCCCCCACACACACCCCCTCCCAGCTCTTGCAATTAGATGATGGCTGCAGCCTAGGTAACAATAGTAAATATACACAACAATGTCTCACCTTGTAACAGTACTGGCCACACACCTTGTGAGTGTGACACAGTTTCTCTGTGATACAACATTTGTAGCGTCTCACTGATTAAAAAAAACCAACACACCGCTGACAACTCCCAAGAATTCTCTCTTGTGCTGTAGCTGTTCAGTACTGGTTGCTAAGTTGCATCATTGTGAAAAGGAAAAAGTCTCTACAAGTCAGTCCATTATTTGGCATGGGCCCCCTGTTTAAAGCCTTTGTACTTGAATAACTCATCCAGAAGAAAATATCTGAAACTAACTGCCACTTCTATAAGAAGTACTTAAATAAAGTTAAAAGGACATCTCTGAAGAGCAAAATTGTTCCTACTTTTAAATCTCCAACCTGTATATTTAGCAGATATACCATAAAGCATCATTAGCTTTTACTCAGTCTTTGCATGTTTTATTCCCCATTCAGAGTGCAATTTTCAGCTGAAGCTGAGAGGGAGGGTGCGCCTTGTGCAATGATTTGGCAAGAAACAGGGACAGTGCAGGCTCAGACTGGGCTGTTTTAGCATGACTGACCTGGTTCAGCATGCCTGTCCCAGCTGTCTGCAGTCCCTAGTGAAAAAAACACATGGACATTTAGTTCTTATGTAACCGGTAGAGCTCACTAACTCCACAAAAGTGTCACAGGCACAAGGCACCACCAGGGTATGGCTCATGTTAAGTGGAACCCATCACCTTTTAGCTCCTGTGGAACCTATCACCTTTTAGCTCCTACAGCAATCTGTTGCTTTATTTCATCACTTTATAGAGATATCATCCTTATCTCTACCCACCACTACATAGCAGTATTTCTGGACCCTTTTGAGGATGTCTCATATACAACATCATCTCAATTTGTCTGCTCCTTGCTGTTTTCTTTCTCTGGTAAGCACTGCTGAATTTGAGTAACTTCTCTGCTTGTATACTTTTCTGGGAGCATCTATTTTTAAAAGGACTTTTACATTTATTGTTCAATTAAATACCTGCAGTTTGAGAAGTAATGTATGTAAAAGTGTATCCTCCATCTCCTGGCCTGATGAGAACCCTGTAACGAGTCAGAAATGGCCCATAAAGTCCAGAATGGGCTGCTTAATACCCATATTTGTTAAATTTCTTTGTTATATATATCTCAGCCTAAAATGTTTAATTATGGCAGCAAAAGCACATTCTGGTTGTCCTTATCATAATGGATACAAACCACAAAAAAAAAATACAAGAAAATTCAAAGGGTAAATGCCTGCCTTTATTTAATATACAATGGGTTTACTGAATAATACTGCGGACAAATAAAGATTTTCAGAGATTTGAAAGCCAGAAATTACTTATCATTTTACAAAAAAAAAGACTCTTCAGAAAGTTATTGATTAAGAATCTATAGAAATATAATTCATAGCAGAAAGACTTAGGGGAAAAAAAGGAAATGGAATCGAGAACTAATGTTAGCATTTTTAGTTTTAGAAAAATCTAAAAGACAAGAACTTATAACTTACAAATAAGAACAATTTATGTCTGCAACAATTTTCACAACTGAATTCCTTTTTTGCTATCCTCTGCTCAATATTTACCTTTTGTAAGCTTCTTCAGCCAAAAAAAAAGTTACTGGTCACATTATAAAATAACAGATTGAAATGTAAGGTTACATGACACCACATACTATGGATAGTCCAATAACTCCTTCCCTTTAAGACTACAGCAATGTATGAATTCTATTTGCAATTTTTAGCCATCTTAATAACCAGCATATATTGACAGCATGCAGAGACTTTACTATGTGTCAGTGGCTGTGGCAAGATGGTAAAGAATACATTATGTTTCTGCAGTAAAAAATTTAGTCCAAAATCATTACTTGTTAATAAAATGTGGTATTCTTAACAAAAAGAAAAGCTTCTTTGTGTACTTGAATAACTGAAATGCTTGTTATTAGGTATTATCTCATTTAATTTTTCTTCAGCAATTCTTCAATGTGTTTAAACACACTAGCATCTTCAATGGTTGGTGTTATCTGAAAAGGAAGAATACAGTAGCATGTGACAGTAGGTAAGAATTTCATTCAGAGTCTTCTAAATTTATACTTCAAAAGCAATCAAGAAAAAAGCATCTGTAAAGCTCTGAAACATGAAAATCTTTTGGATAATCTCAAATAGAAATAAAACATAAACTACTACCTGAAGTCATGGATCAGTTGGAGAACAGTCATGAGAATCAAAACCACCATGTTGTGCCTTAGGATGTGCATGTGTGCCTAATTCATTGAAGCAAACATCTCTAACTTACCTTGTATGGCTTTCCACTGATGAGTGCAGAAAGAGCAGAACGTGGAATCTTGCCAGAGCGTGTTTTTGGTAGCTGTGTCACAAACATCCCCTTCTGGAAAGCTGCTACTGGACCAATGTTGGTCCGAACTTGCTCAACAATCTCTTTCAAAATCTTACTCTCTTGTGTCTTTATATCTAGTGGAAAAGGTAAAATCCTTTATCTTTTCTGAGACTTTTGCAAGTGTTAGTGACATCAGTTATCAGTGAGTTCTCACCTTGTCTCAGTACACACAGTGCAAATGGAACGTGTCCTTTCAAAGGATCCTCCTGTCCCACAACAGCACAGTCTGCCACAGCGGGATGGAAAAGGATGCACTGGGGGATGGAAAAGAAAACTAAACTGAACTAATAATAGATAAAATTCTAGTGAAAAAAATTTGTATGGTATGAACAAAAAACATAGACTTTTTCTTATATTTTGACATGATACATTTTCATATATACTCAATCATGCTTTTCAAACAAACAGAAGAAATAAAAACTTCAGCAGCGTGAAATAGAAATATTGAACAAACCACAGGTAATTTCCTTAGAGCTTTGTGTTAGGAAGATCTCTGCTGGAACAAATAACATTTGTCTAACATTATGGGTAACATGAGACTTAAATGCAGGGAGTAAGGACCAAAACCACAGAGGCACTCCTACTACACACTTAAAAAGTCATTTTGGTTCATTTTCTCTGGCTCTTATTTTTAAATTCTTTGTTGCTGTAAAAGCACAGTTTCAGCCAAGGCCAAATACATGCATGGCCTCAGCCTGCAGTCAGCTTAGGTCAGCTCACTCTCTTGGAAACATTACGTCTCAGCTTCCTGAGATAAAAAAGGAAATTAAACCAGAGCCTCATCACATTGGTAACACCTATCAAGCTCTTTTTTAGGTAAAAAAAATTAGCCAGCTGAGGTACTCACTTCCAGGAAAACAGTCACCAAGATGTCTCTACATACCAAGATGGGACAAAGCTGGCCTTAAGATGCCAGTAGTTGTGAATCCTCTTCTAAAGCAACTGGCTCTTTTCAGTGCATCTTGGGGCATTTTGCTGTCAACAGTGCTTCCAGCACTTTTCAGTCCTCTGGACTCAACCTATCCTGAGCCTACACAGAAGCCACATAGTAGGATTGTGCTTGTAACTTATCTGTGCATGCAAGGGCTATGTGCTTGCTAATAACTGAACTTCACATACTATGTTGCCAAAATCAAAGGCAGTGGGATGACTAAGTTTTAGGAATAAAGGCACTTTTTGGTTGTTTTTATTAAGCAGGAATACTGTATTTGCATTGGCTACTCATACTCATGTGAGAACAAGAAAGACAGGAAAAAATACAGAGAAGACAGAGAAAAATCCTGAAAGAATGGAAAGCTGAATCACTGTTGTTCCAATTAACAAAAAGGAGGCTCTTGTATGACCTGTTTATGAAACTGATGGGGGAAGGAACAATTCAAAGGGTCTATGATAACTCATCTTCCCAACGATTTCACCATCCTTAGGCTTTACAGTGAAACCAGGAAGGAGAAACTGACTCCAAGTGTTCCGGTCAGTACAACACATACCAAGTAGTTTTTAGCAAAATAAATTCACTCAATGTGTGTCTAGCAGCCTTTGTCAGAAGCTATACTCATTTCACAAACTATGATCCTAGAAATGTCCCATGCCAGAAAAATGGCAAATGGAAAACACTGACCTAACAGTAGATGCATGCTCTATCAAAGTACAGAAGAATGCCCATTTATGCATAGCTTTTGAAGCTGGATTATTTAAAATTATTTTATAATATTAATTT